>CALSFV010000449.1:0-131023 GCA_943737045.1 Parapristionchus giblindavisi
TTTAGACCTATGGATGGGAGTATTTTTCCTCGATAGATATAGGCAATATGAGGTCGGAACCAAAAAATCAGAACCTGGCATGCACTTTCCGATTTTATATAAATAATTATATTTTGTATATGTTTAGGCGATGAAATAAGACTCCCCCTGATAGAGCACTTGAAAGATCACTAAGAACATGGCGGCGTGGTGTAGTGGTAATGTGTTCGCCTCTTGATCACTATATGGGTTTTTCGAATACACCTATGGAGATTTTTCTTTTGCTGATTTTTAAACGTTTCGGACTTGTAATTTTGATCAGAAAAAAATTCAAATCTTTTTCACAATTTTTTTATGTAGCTGTTGCACTTGTATTTTATCATTTAGGAATGCAAAAAATAAAGCAACATGTCGTTTACTAGCATTGTGATCGTTTAATTTTGGGAGAGTTCATCTGCACCAAGCGGCTACGGAAGAATAAGATTTTGATAACTTGTGCATACAATGTTTGACCAAATTTTCTAAACTACTCTTCCTTTACACGGGGACAATTAATTAGTGAGATTATTTTTGAAACTCTCCAAATTTGATTGAATAGCCGATTACAATAAATGATGAAATTCAAGTTCAACAGCTACATAAAAAACTGTGAAAAAGATTTTAATTTTTTTTCTGATCTAAAATTACAAGTCCGAAGCGTTTAAAAATCAGCAAAAGAAAAATCTCCATAGGTGTATTCGAACCACCCATATAGTGATCAAGAGGAAAACACATTACCACTACACCACGCCGCCATGTTCTCATTCATCTTTCAAGTGCTCTATCAGGGGGAGTCCTAAACAGCGCGATCGAATATACAAAATATAATTATTTATATAAAATCGGAAAGTGCATGCCAGGTTCTGATTTTTTGGTTCCGGCCTTATATTGCCTATAGCTATAGAGGAAAAATACTCCCATCCATAGGTCTAAAAGATATTTCTTACACTTCCCTTGTAAGGTAATTCAGTCAATGCTAAGCCCTATTCGTTATGTCTTCTGTACTTATTCAACAATTTATGTACAATAATCCAAAATGTCTTTCCTAGTATCAGAGATAAGTCAGGCATATTAACTTAAGGTCTTAAGTAACTAAGTGTGCTCGTTAAGTGTTAAGGCCGTTAAGTCTAGTCTCGACATCTGATCTCTATCACTGATCACTCTCTGTATTCTTATCAGAGATTGAAATCACACCTATTCATTCTTTCTTCTTCTTCTTTGCCTTCTCAACTTTTGCGTTTTGGAGATTGGAACAAGGCATCCATTGTATGTCCCATTATCGTAATCGAATGGATGGGAGAGGGAGAGGGAGAGGGAGAGGGAGAGGGAGAGGGAGAGGGAGAGGGAGAGGGAGAGGGAGAGGGAGAGGGAGAGGGAGAGGGAGAGGGAGAGGGAGAGGGAGAGGGAGAGGGAGAGGGAGAGGGAGAGGGAGAGGGAGAGGGAGAGGGAGAGGGAGAGGGAGAGGGAGAGGGAGAGGGAGAGGGAGAGGGAGAGGGAGAGGGAGAGGGAGAGGGAGAGGGAGAGGGAGAGGGAGAGGGAGAGGGAGAGGGAGAGGGAGAGGGAGAGGTAGAGGGAGAGGGAGAGGGAGAGGGAGAGGGAGAGGTAGAGGGAGAGGGAGAGGGAGAGGGAGAGGGAGAGGGAGAGGGAGAGGGAGAGGGAGAGGGAGAGGGAGAGGGAGAGGGAGAGGGAGAGGGAGAGGGAGAGGGAGAGGGAGAGGGAGAGGGAGAGGGAGAGGGAGAGGGAGAGGGAGAGGGAGAGGGAGAGGGAGAGGGAGAGGGAGAGGGAGAGGGAGAGGGAGAGGGAGAGGGAGAGGGAGAGGGAGAGGGAGAGGGAGAGGGAGAGGGAGAGAGGGAGAGGGAGAGGGAGAGGGAGAGGGAGAGGGAGAGGGAGAGGGAGAGGGAGAGGGAGAGGGAGAGGGAGAGGGAGAGGGAGAGGGAGAGGGAGAGGGAGAGGGAGAGGGAGAGGGAGAGGGAGAGGGAGAGGGAGAGGGAGAGGGAGAGGGAGAGGGAGAGGGAGAGGGAGAGGGAGAGGGAGAGGGAGAGGGAGAGGGAGAGGGAGAGGGAGAGGGAGAGGGAGAGGGAGAGGGAGAGGGAGAGGGAGAGGGAGAGGGAGAGGGAGAGGGAGAGGGAGAGGGAGAGGGAGAGGGAGAGGGAGAGGGAGAGGGAGAGGGAGAGGGAGAGGGAGAGGGAGAGGGAGAGGGAGAGGGAGAGGGAGAGGGAGAGGGAGAGGGAGAGGAGAGGGAGAGGGAGAGGGAGAGGGAGAGGGAGAGGGAGAGGGAGAGGGAGAGGGAGAGGGAGAGGGAGAGGGAGAGGGAGAGGGAGAGGGAGAGGGAGAGGGAGAGGGAGAGGGAGAGGGAGAGGGAGAGGGAGAGGGAGAGGGAGAGGGAGAGGGAGAGGGAGAGGGAGAGGGAGAGGGAGAGGGAGAGGGAGAGGGAGAGGGAGAGGGAGAGGGAGAGGGAGAGGGAGAGGGAGAGGGAGAGGGAGAATGATAAAGAGAGAGAAAAGAGAAGAGAAAGGAGATAGATAGATAGATAAAGATAAAGAGAAGAAGAGAGAAATGGATGGGGAGAGAGAGGTAGAGAAGGTAAGAGAGAAGGAGATGCATTGAATAAAGGCGCACTTCATTGATTACAATTCGTTTCTTGTCTTCCGCTTTTCACCCAAATTTGCTGAAAGATTTGCGTCAATTTTCCTCGATTTTAAACTAATTTTAATTATTTGCAGTCCATGGCATGACAGAGCAAATAAATACTAAACAACAAAGATGAGTTCGATACGCAAATCCACCATGTCCAGTAAGTGTTTAATCTTTTATCTTTTATCTTTTATCTTTTATCTTTTATCTTTTATCTTTTATCTTTGATCTTTGATCTTTTATATTTGATCTTTGGTCTTTTATCTTTGATCTTTGATCTTTAATGTTTGATCTTTGATCTTTTGTAGCATCGTCGATGTACGGTAGTCGTGCGATGAAGTCAAGTCGATCGATAACGAGTATTGATTATGATACGATCTACAATGCTATGGCGAAAGGACATTCTGTATGTTGTTTCGTATTACAGCTTTCTTGTCTAAATACCGTTATAATTATGTTCTGTTCATCGATATTATAACAATGAAACTTATTCATGTTCGAGGTATTTCTAACTTTTATCATCTTATTTAACTCCCATCAAACGAAAATGTATGCAAATTCCTTGGCCTAACGGCTGACCTCCGCTCTTCACAACTTTCTTAATCAATAACATATCATACTATATGCTTTATTTATACTTCTATATATCGTCACTTCTTTTCATTCTACTAATACAACTCTCCCACAGACAAATTAGCCAGTCCTTAAGTTCAGTCATTCGATCTCCCTACCCAAACACACTTTGAGTCCGGAATACGTTCCAAATTGACAAACATTAGGGAACGAAATTCTTAAAATTATTGATTTTTAAATCAAATTATCGACTTATTGATTTGTAGGTCATCAAGATAGTGCTGCTGAAGAATCGAGATCGTGAACAGAAGTTGTTGACTCTGAACATGGAGACGAGACAGATTTGTCTGACCAAACCAGGATCGCCTCCGATGACATTGGATTTGAGATATGTCAAGGAGGTATGATAGATCACAATGATTCTTGTCAATTGTCAAAACAATAATACAGAATATTTTGAAACTCTCTCTATGCTCCTTTGTCTTCTTCGTCTATTAGAGATTCTTGCCAGTGTGGAGAGTAAAATTAGATCGGGATGTGCATTTAAAACACTATTTTGAAAAGTTGCTTTTATACGAACTCGGGTTGCAAGTTGATTTTATACGAACTATACGAACTGTTTCCATAATTATCTTATATATCGTAGTTATATTATAAAGGAATAGAGCGTTAGATCATTCTTCTCGATAATTTTAACCCAAGCATTTGTGTATAGTTCGATCCCTTACAGTGATTATTGATTGACTCTAGTCCACTGTGGTCTCATAATTTGCTCAAAATGATGTCGATTGTGAGACAAAAAGAATGTGCGAGAGAGAGAAAGGGATTGAAAAGGTATGGGTAAAGCGGCTTAGATGCCTCGCCCAATCTATTCTATCGTCGTCGCGTGCAAAACCACAATAGAACTTCGATCACATCGATTGCATACATCAAACATAATTATGAACATGAAAACGAAACACCATCGCAATTATTAATGTTGTATATTTTAATTTAATGTGCATTCTAATCTATATTTATTTACATTATAAAGTATTCATTTATTTAATTCCATGGAACAATCGATATTATGGTGGTTAATGTCAGTGGATGACCTGCAGAACTGCTCTAAATTCATCATCTTCATATTTGATTTGAAAAACTTATGAGAGACTATCTGGCTCAAGTGACATTCTCTTGGCACTTGGCCAAAAAGTGATAGTAACCGATCGGGCCCAAATCGTGCACAGTTGTAGTATGGGGTGACATAAGCTCACATACGAAGTTTGGGTTCGTCATATCAACACCCTCGCTAAATAACGTAAGTTCGACAAAGTGGCATCAAAATTTCAAAGTTTACGGATTCGCTCGATATGTATATACAATGATGGGCAATATTAAGCAGGTAAAATCCCCCAAGTATCATCCCGATCCAAAACCTTTAGACCCATAAAAAATTTTAAAAACACAAAAAAAAATTTGTTTTATTTTTCCTACAATTGTCTCTCGGTGAGGGACTTTTTTTATTCCTTCAATTTGACGAGTATTCATTAGTGTAATTACTATACGAAAATGAACTAAAACAAATGGGTGGAAAGTTGCCTTATTCCCGAAAAACCACGACTAATTTGCCTTTTTTATCGCGAACTGAGCCGATTAAGCGTGTGCCCTACCGTAATCAATGCGGAAATCAAAACTGGAATCCCTGGAACTGGAATCCCGACATTCGGCTCATTTTTGAAAAATCGATTTTCATGACCCCGGGGTCATGGCAAAAAAATGTGAATTTTCGAAAATAAACGATTTTCACATTGATTATGCACATTGCATAGTACTATGACAGAATGTTACAGAAAGCAAGTTGGAAACCGATTCAAACACAATTCTGATTTTTCACACGCATTCAGAACGAAATTTTTTTTTGCCATGACCCCGGGGTCATGAAAATCGATTTTTCAAAAATGAGCCGAATGTCGGGATTCCAGTTCCAGGGATTCCAGTTATGATTTCCGCATTGGATTACGGTAGGGCACACGCTTAATCGGCTCAGTTCGCGATAAAAAAAGGCAAATTAGTCGTGGTTTTTCGGGAATAAGGCAACATTCCACCCATTTGTTTTAGTTCATTTTCGTATAGTAATTACACTAATGAATACTCGTCAAATTGAAGGAATAAAAAAAGTCCCTCACCGAGAGGCAATTGTAGGAAAAATAAAACAAAATTTTTTTTTGTGTTTTTAAAATTTTTTATGGGTCTAAAGGTTTTGGATCGGGATGATACTTGGGGGATTTTACCTGCTTAATATTGCCCATCATTGTATATACATATCGAGCGAATCCGTAAACTTTGAAATTTTGATGCCACTTTGTCGAACTTACGTTATTTAGCGAGGGTGTTGATATGACGAACCCAAACTTCGTATGTGAGCTTATGTCACCCCATACTACAACTGTGCACGATTTGGGCCCGATCGGTTACTATCACTTTTTGGCCAAGTGCCAAGCCATAAGCAAAATATGTTCACTGAGTCAGAAAGTCTCTCTTATATTGATTGAATTCTGAACATGATCAATATTTTTGCAGGCCCACACGCTCGATCATAAACTGGTGAATATGAAGATACAGGATAAATGGACAAAGGATAAGGTAAATGCCAGACGGGTTTGGTCATTATGAAAATGGCTCCACTTTATTTCCAAAACTGTGATTCATGGAAATGGATTTTTTGCATTTCACATGTATTTTTACTGATTGATTGATTATTTAAGAATCTTTGATCTTTTGGTCTTTGATCTTTAATCTTTGATTTTTGATCTCTTCAGGACATTCGTGTTGCTCATCCCATTCACATTCTCGTCATCGCTCATGGACACACATTTAATCTCTCCTATTGGATACTCTATTGTATGTTTCCGATTTATCATATACATTTATCTTCATCAAACTGAAACTGAACCTATGGCCGAAACAGTGTTCCTCTAATTAGTATTGAGTACATTTGCATGATTTGTAAATTCATTATTTGTTCTTTTAGTGCGTTGAAAAGTCGCGAAAAGTAATGAAAATCAGAGAAACTCTCTACTTTTTGCGCTCTCTCTGACCAATATTTTGTTTCTTTTCGCAACTTTTGAACAGAGCCTAATCGCTCTTGAATACTTATTGTTCTATACTGTTTGGTGTTATTTTTTTCTTATTTTCCACGAGAATTCAAAAAAAAAATTATAAAATATTGGATTATTTTGAGTCAATGACATGGGAGAGGCCGCACAGATGTGGGCTCAAGGCATCAACAACATCGTAATGGACACCCTTCATGCTCCTCATCCACTTATTATATCGAGATGGATGAAGAAACAGTACAATACGATATCGCAATCGTCCAATAATGTGTGAGTTCAAACCTTTCATTTAATATATTTTTCTCTTTGCTTGACACTTTCCTTTGTCAATTCACATATTCTGATCTTCAAATGTTACCGTGATGCAATCATTCTTAATTTTTTTCGCACTTCTCTATTAGCACCTTCGTTGCACTCTTTCTTTTATAATTATAAAAAATATAATTATAATTATTTTCTTTTCTTCTCTCAACTTTTGCATCCGACACTGAGCTGTTAAGGGTATCAGGGCTGTGTATTTTACGTTTTACGCCTTTTACGGATTTTACGAGAGAAAAAGTCGTAAAATTACGATTTACGAAAAAGATTTTACGCACATCCCTGATGGGTATTGTTGGTACATATCGTAACAATAAATCAAAATAAATTATTTAATTTTATTTGATTTGTTGTGTGTATTACGATATGTTTCAATGGATACATATAAACGCCTTCAACTGGGAGATAATAATAGGTATGTCCTATACAGTAATATTACTTAAAATAACACCCGAGCTAACTTAGAACTCTGTCAATGCTCTCTCTCTCTCAATCTGACCAGACGGGGAGTCATATTGGGTTGTGCCTTGGGAAGAACCAATGGTCTAAACATCGACCGTAGTTTTTGAATTAGTGTCTTATCTTTCCTTTCTCTCTCTCTCTCCTCTGGTATTTCCAAACTAGTAGTTTACTTACGTGACGTCACAGACTAGTAGTTTACTGCTAGTTTACTACAAGTGAAAGAACATTTGATGAAATGTATTACCGTATTATACACCACTTCTAGTAAACTTACGTTTAACTAGCCGTAGACTTGCAAGTCTACGGCTAGTGGGAAATATAAGTAAACTACTAGTTTGAAAATACCAGAGTCTCTCTCTCTCTGGCACAATCATTACATTCCTTTTTTCTCTCCTCATAATTTAATTCATATTTAACCATAACAATATCCGACATTTAGCATTACCATGAAGCACATGAAACCGTTCGCTCAAACGACTCTTCAGTGCAAAGTTCAATCAAAGTTCCTACAGGAGCTCATGAAGGTTTCCAACTTTTGTTATAATAATTATAATAATTTACCTACGCCCGAGGCCAGACAGCAATTGGTAAAGAAAGATGTGCTTAACGATTTTCAAGTATTTAAAAAAAATATATTTTCAGGACAACATGACGTTCGCTGACTTCGAGGCAGCCACCAGAGCGCTCGTCCACAATAACTCTCCGGTAAAGATCAAAGATCAAAGATCAAATATCATTCTATCGTTTGTAGATCTTTGCTTCATTCTTTCGTCTTCTCTCTGATGATGGACTAAGCGTGACGTTTCCCAACTTTCGAAGGTTTCTCAAAGAGATGCAGCAGGATGACATGCACAATTCGAGGGAAAGGACCATCGAATTCTTGAGGAAGTAAGGCAGATAAGAAGAGAATCTAAACCGCATCGGTGATCGGTTTAAAGGCACACCACGAGTTAATTTGAAACTCTCCGCTCTGGCAATACTCTCTCGCTTTCTTTATCTGTCAGAGAGTGTTGCCGGAGAAGAGGATATAGATACATACAATTCGTATTATCGAATAATGTTTACAGATATCTGGCAGATCCAACAATTCGTCATCAATTGGTTGAGCCTTCCCTCACTATCACACAGGTAATTCTACCGTATCATCTGAAAATAAATAAATCAATAATTAAGTTCCTCGATTTCCTGTTCTCACGTGAGAATTCGATCTGGGACCCAGTGAATGACAAGGTACGGTAGACTTTTAATACCAGAAAAAAAACTTATCTTATTTACTAATCAATAAATCAATAATCAGGTCGTACACCAAATGGATCGACCTCTGTCACACTATTGGATCGCCTCCAGCCATAATACGTAAGTATTATTATATTTATTTAAGTCATCACACGGTGAAAAATGAGAGAGTTCAAACAGTCCACTACCGTTTGTTTTCGCGTTTCATTAATTGCACTTAGGCCTTCTAGAAACATTTTTACTGATCGGCGAATGGAAATGGAATCATTATTATATTCAATGCTTTCGAGTTTTCGAATGGTTTTGTATTGCAGCTGAAAATGTTCATCAATCTACATATCATTGAAAAAACAAAACTGACACACCCTTTCAGATATTTGACGGGAGATCAACTTCGATCCGAGTCCTCACTCGATTCCTATGCAAGAGCTCTCATGATGGGATGTCGATGCATTGAACGTACGTTTCCTTTTCCAGATTTTTCATTTTGCTAAATTTTCATAATTTTCCGATTTCAGTCGATTGCTGGGACGGCATGCGAAAGAGTAATTCACAAGAGGTCGTCGACATCGTCATCTATCATGGGTAACTTTAAATATTTATAATGTAATTATTTAAATTAATTTAATTAATTAATTAAATTATTAAGGTACACAATGACCTCGAAATTGCAACTTCGAGACGTTTTGTTTACCATCAAACATTACGCGTTCATGAACAGCGAGTTAGTCCTATAATTTTACATTTTACATTTAAACAACTGTATCAGCCGATTTGGGTATTCTATCAGCTGGGTCACCATTAGGGTTCTCCAAAGAGTCCGATCGTGTCTTGCGAGTTGCATGAATTCAAATCTTGAAGATGTCATCTCCCTGTCAATCTATCAAGAGAGAGATAGAGAGAGATAGAGAGAGTATATCATATCCCAATTTCAATAAATGCTACTACTTTATGTAACGCATTACATTTATCCCACCAGAAATCTTCGTTTGATGATGATAGAGTTCAGTACGGGAACAGTGAGAAACTGAATAGAGTACAAGGAAAGGCCAGACAAATAGACCAAGTTCATTCAATCGCCTACATGTCATCCAACGAGATCCGCCCTGTTTCACACACAAAATTTACTTGAAGCGACACCCCAAGCTAATTTGAAACTCTCCGCTCTGGCCACACTCTCTCGCTTTCTTTGTCTACGAGAGAGTATTGCAAATGCGGAGAATAAAATTAGCTTGGGATGTGCCTTTAAATTTATAATTTCTTACTTTTCATTTTCTCAATTATAAGAAATACCTTTGAAAAATCGTCTTGGAAAGTAAGAAAATCAATTTCTGATATTCTGTTCTAAGCAGTCAAATTCTTAGAACAGAGCATCTCGTAAGAGGATTTTCTTTGTGAGTAATCCACTGTTCCATTAATTACTGTGCCCACATTGGGTTACGTCTTATATTTGTTGTTTTCTAAAGTGAGAAGTAAATGGAATTGGCTATTGCCAAATCCTCAGTTCTAATATGCCTTCGATGAAACATATTTCAATTGACAATTAATGTAGAAATAGTAGATTATTGTAATCATGCAAATTAACTCATGATTTTGGATATTAGTCAATGTTTGCTAGACAATCGAAAGCGGCTAATAAATCAATAAATTTGTAAATTCAATCAATAAATTCAGTTTTCAATCAATAAATTCTGTTTTCAATCAATAAATTCAGTTTTCAATCAATAAATTCAGTTTTCAATCAATAAATTCAGTTTTCAATTAATAAATTCAGTTTTCAATCAATAAATTCCTATTTCAGTTACCCAGTCATTCTATCGATCGAGGACAATTGTTCGGTAGCCGCTCAGAGAATTCTCGCACACGATATCAAAGAGATTCTGGGCGATTTTCTGCTGACCCAACCGGTATGGACAATCGTTTCGTTTAAACACGTTTTATCAAGATGGACAATAAGTACACAAATAATCAATCAATAATATAATAGAAAGTCTAATATAGATCAATAATTCAACTCACTGTAAATCAAAAATTTTAAAAGATAAAATCAATCAATAATTGTAGGTCAGGCGAGACGAGACGGAGATTCCATCGCCTATGGCAATGAAGCGGAAAATCATCATCAAACACAAGAAACTCGCTCTAGAAAATGAAGAACTACCGCACAGTACACCAGCACTGGATGAGAGTGAGTTCTCGAATTATTGATTGATCCATGATCGACTCATTATTGATCGGTTTTAGACATTCTATTATTTATTGATTATTGATTCATACTGGCTAAATATGCAGACATTTTCATTGATTAATTGATTAATATCATGTAGTTGAATAGTATCATAGTATGTTTTGATTGACCTAATATCGATTTATTGACTAGTTGGTGATACGGAGTTGCTGGAGAAGGAGTGCGTGAAGAAGGGCATTCTACACTTGAAGAATCCTACGACTAATGTGAGTTGTTCGCCATATTACGGGGGAAATGGATCGATCTCATTTGAGCACTAGATCGGATGAGAACCGTAGAATGAGAGCCGACTGGATGATAACTATTTGCATATGAAAAGTGCTAAGGAGTTGACGAAGTATGCAAGTAGTTTTCATCCAGTAAGTTCTCATTCCACGGTTCTCATCCGACCTTAGGGGCCAATACAGAGCAACAATTGAGTTAAAGAAGGAGACCCTCGAGTTTTTTCGTGACTAAACTGGCCAGGCAGAAATATAGATCACATCTCCCTGAATACAAAAACAATTTTCTCTAAAATTTTAGATGCCCCGGAATACCGTAAAACCGGGATTGAAGTTCATTGATGTTCGGGGAAAGGCGCGAGTTTTAGAATTTGAAGGATAAAGATATATAAAATTGCAGACTGGAACAAACGCTGTCATGTAATCATTTAGCTATACACGCTACTCTCTGAACCTCTCAGTTCTTATAGAGAACATAAGGTCACTGCCTATCTCCCATGTTCTTCATGTCAATAGCGCACCCCAAATCTCCTGGTTCCCCTTCTTTTAACTTGGCTAATTTCTGTTTTCTCCTGCTTTTTTTATCATTGTTCTCAGCGAGTTTGTTTCAGGAATGGACTCCTCACGTCTTCGTCCTGTTCCACGATCGATTGTGCTACACAAATGAAGTATACAGTGGAGACAGTGAGGTCGGAAGATTCATTTAAACTTGATTTTGCTTAATTCATTTTATGATAGTATTGTGCTTGGATATGCCATAGGTTTTGTTGGGTCATATAGTTTATCGGTCAGAGACATTTCGGGTATTCAACAAATTATCAGTGACAAATTACCTACAAATAACAAACATTGAGGATATACAAGAGTGAAAATGAATAATTCATTTTACTAAATTTTAATGATGATACAATTTTGCAGAGCAAATCCGACGACACGATCAGCATGAGTGGCGATGATGATTCTGCACCGGTAAGTTCAGAGATCGAAGATCAAAGATCAAAGATCAAAGTTGAAAGTCCAAATTCAGGAAGAGCTATTGTCCGGTTTCGGTGTGCGGCCGGAGGAGATGCATGTGACTGAAGAGTGGTTCCATGGAAAGTGCGACCGACAGGTATATAAGAGATCAAAGATCAGAATGCAAAGATCAATCGTAGGTTGCGGTGAGTCGATTGATGGAGCAGCCGGACAAGAAGAATGGAATGTTTCTCGTTCGTGATTCGACTATATTCATTGGAGATTACTCATTGTCGTTCATTCACGATGGGAAAGTGTATCATTGTAGAATCAAGACTAAAATGAATGGAGGTATGAAACTCTCTAAATTATGATGAAATATCATCTGAGAGAGTTATAGAATTTCTGATATATAACGCGACTTTTTGTTGGGATTCTTTTTTTTCTTTCGAAGCATCGAACCTTGTTTTGAACCAATCCTAAAACTACTATATGTAATTATAGGAGAGAAGAAGTACTATTTCCTCGAACATCTCGAGATGGATACATTATATGAATTGATATGTCACTACATGAAGGTTATTATTCCACCTTGTCATTGAAATTGTCATAATGATATTGTCATATGTATTCATTTGTATTTATTATCAATTTATAAAATTATTTTAAATGTGTGACACAAAATTACAGAAGACCCTCTCCACTCCGCTCTTTTCTACTACTCTGATTCAAGCCTGCCCACAGCCGCAACCCCATCTGAATCAACCGTATGATATGTTATTTAATTTATAAATAATCATGAAAACTATGTACATATGAACATTTTAATTCTTACAATGTTTTTTTGTTCATTACGCTAAATTCCAACAAGGCAATGAAGTTAAAAATCTATTGTTGAGACAATACACAATGTTCTTTAGACTGTGAAAGCCAAAACGACCGCTTAACATAGAAACTCTCTCAAATGCAATCGTCTTTCGCTTGTCTGGCTATGGAAACAAAATGGCTTGAACCAGAATACTGTGAATAATTAATTTCCAAAAGAATGAATAATAAATATTTAATTGAATTTGATTGTATAGATGGTTCTCGGCAACAGCAACAAAAGAATCAGCAGAGGAACTTCTTTCGAAGGTTCCAGAAGATGGAGCATTCTTAGTCAGATACTCCAGTACTGATGATCAAGTATTCGTACTATCAGTCAAGTAGGACTTTTATTTTTTTTATTTATTCATTGATTTTTTAAATCTTTATTTCTTCGCCTCTGGATTTGGAAATCGATTTCAACAATATTCCTGATATGTTGTGATTTAAGTTTTAAAAGAAAACTATAATAAATTTGAGTCATAAAGTAATGTCTCTGAAAGAAATGATAAAATATAATAAATATTAAAAATGATGATATAATTTCAGATTAGAAGGAGCATATTGGCACTTCCGATTGAAAAGAAACGGTCGAATATTCGTTGTGAATCAAACTGTCTTCGAAAATCTGAACCAAATCGTCGATTACTACTCAACTAGAGAATTTGCTCGAGGAACATCACTCAAGTTCCCTGTAAATGATTTTTATTATATGTAATAATGTATTTATTTGATTTACATATTAATAAATATAGGTAAACGAGAAGGACGTTGACAAGTACGCCAATTCTGTCGGAGAAGCGGCGCCCGGATGCTATATGGATATTGCTACTTTCGATAAACCGGTGACTTATTGATTGACGAGAGTTTTATTGACCGGTGGACGCTTTATTGATCGAAGAAATCGGCTTTTGAATCGAATAAATGAAAATAGTGAAAATCTCATTAATTTTGGACCTTAAAATCTGATAGAATTGGGACCTCGTGGAATTGAAAGAGGACGAATTGAAATGATATTACTGGGAAAAAAACATTGAAAAAAATCAAATAAATAGATAAATTATAGACGCAAGCCCGTTCCCTTCGTCCCTTCCATGGTGCGTCCGATGAACAATTGTCATTCCCAGCCAATGCTTTCATTACAATCATCAAGAAAGAAGCCCATCTGTGGAGGGGCAAATATGATGGAAAGGTATTTACATAATTTATTAAAGCGATTCCCCAAGCTAATTTGACACTCTCCGCTCTGGCGACACTCTCTCGCTTTCTTTGTCTACAAGAGAGTATTACCAATGCGGAGAGTAAAATTAGCTTGGGGCGTGCCTTTAATTATTTTAGTTATTAAAATTATTTTAGACAGGCTGGTTCAATCCTGCGTTCGTTCAAGAGATCACGAACGGGGATGGCAAAGGTAGTTTTGACGAAGAGACCAAAAATCAAAGATCAAAGATCATTTTTTAGATGGCAAAGACTTCCGAACGATTGATCTGACGGGAACTCTGGTGGAGAAGATTGAGTACGATAAAGTTAGCGATAGGTAAGCTAAAATGCGAAAATTCGAGATGGTTTTTTTTAAATTCAGAAACAGGCATTATTTTGACTTGAATGATAGAACAGAAACCATGCATTTAATTCACTAAACAGTTAACAATAATTCTTCTCACTTCTTCCCTTTCAGACCCAATGTTCTTCGAATCTCTCAAGCCTCTCAACATTGGACTGGACAACAATGGCACATCTCCACTCAAAGTAATCAATATTATCATTTTATTTATAAAATCAATAAAATCAATAACTTAATTTGAAAGATCAATAAATGTTATATATTTTAGCCCCGGAGGAGGCAGACGACTGGCACAATGAATTGTTTGAGATCCTTCGGAGTACAAATGAGAAGGTGTCCAATCTAAGGACTAAAGAGAAGAATGCGAGGATCGCTGCGGAATTGAGTAATCTCGTAGTGTACTGTCAGGTTTGCATATGAAACTCATTTCTAGATTTTATTTATTTATTTTTTCATCAAATTTAAAGGGAGGGAAAAAAGGAAGATTCGTTTAAAAACTATGTATTTTGATTTGCTACTGTTATCCATATTCAAAAACTATGGCTAGTTTGCAAAAGATGCCTGGGAAGCCATAGCAAAGTTTTGTATGAAGTGAATTCCATTCATATTCTAGGCAGTTCCCTTCAATCCCGATAAGGTCGGCACCGGTTCATTCTATGAAATGTGCTCATTCTCCGAAAGTAAACTCGACAAGATTCTTGATAAGGTATTTCTTAGAGACTTAAGGTCACTTAAAGACTTAAAGACAGACTTAGAGATTTTAGTAAACTCGAGGATCTCTTTTTTTAGTTTCTTCAATATTTAGTTACCTAGTGACTTAAAGTAGTGACTTAAAGTAGAAGATAATCTTTAAGGGTTTGGTGACATTCAATTCTCGTCAAATGTCTCGTGTTTACCCACAAGGCTCAAGGATCACATCAGCCAATTTCAATCCAGTTCCAATGTGGAATGCAGGATGTCATATGGTATGCACATTTTCATCTTTATCGAATTATTCTCTTTCCAAATGTCACGAAAACAAAGTATTATCAGTACAGTGAACGACCACTTTGAGAAATCTTCGAAAAATCATGGAAGACTACCTATCAAACAAAAAAATATCATGGGTTCATAATCTAAATAAAGCAATCGTTTCATCAACGCAAATAAAGATTAAGTACCAAAATCGCTCGTTCTTCCAGAATCAAAGTTGGTTTTTATGATTGGATTAATTGGATCATGAATACATGATTTTTCGATGTACAATACATGTCCCAATGGGACTGTTATCAAATTATTTATGAAAAAATGTAATTTTCATAAATTTTTGACTCTTTATAGGTCGCTCTCAACTATCAGACGAGTGACAAACCAATGCAATTGAACAATGGAAAGTTCTTAGCCAATGGTAGATGTGGATATGTACTCAAACCTTCATATATGTTGGATGATGCATTCGATCCACTCCAGGGTAATAAGGTAGGAATTATCAATTTCATGAAGATTCACACTTATTGTTAAAGACGCACTCCGAGCTAATCTGAAACTCTCCGCTCTCTCGCTTCCTCTGTCTACGATAGAGAGAGAGAGAGAGAGAGAGAGAGAGAGAGAGAGAGAGAGAGAGAGAGTTGTCTGATCGGAGAATAAAACTTATCGCTCGGGTGTACCGTTCACACAACTTTGTCCATAAAACTTTAGCTTGACAAAAACAGGTGTAGATATCACCCAAACATTGTATTTGTCATAGACATAAATTCATTATCAATATCTTCCAGGTATCCACATCTACTCCAATCTTACTCACTCTTCGTGTTATCGCAGGTCGTCATCTATCGAGGAAAGACAAGAACAAGGGAATATGCTCGCCTTATGTTGAGGTATTTATAATTAAAAATTAAATATAATAATACAATTAAATTTGTATTTATTATTAGAGGCATCTGTTATTGTATTCTATTGAGGTCGAACTATGCGGACTACCATGTGACGACAAGAGCTTCAGGACCAATACGATAAGTGAGATTTTGTTTCAAATAAATACCTTTCGACGTTTTCCCCACTTCACATACCATTTATCATGGCTTCAACGACGAGAAAGCATTCGAGAGAAAAAAAGAGATATTTTAAATTATCTTCTATTTAAATCGACTTTAAAAATCTTAAACTATATAAATATCAGCTTCGAATGGTCTAAATCCTCAATGGAATGAACAATTTGTCTTCCAAGTTCATTGTCCCGAATTGGTTCTTATCAGATTTCTGGTTAGTTTTTTTATAAACAATTTCTTTCTTTACATCTCATTAATTCATTATTGTCATATTATCATAATTAAAATTTTAAAATGATGAGAATGGATCAATTGTTCCTAAAAATCCTAAAAATCCTAAAAATGGATCCCAATTGTTATAACAGAGATGAGAAAACTAATACTATTCCAAACCAATAAATTCTGAACATTAACTGAAAGGGTGATTGACAGGTGGAAGATGGAGATTTCGTCGGTCCCAAGACTGATCCCTTCATTGGACAGGCTGTGTTCCCTTTGGATTCCATCAGAACTGGTGGGTGATTAAATAATTTCAAAGAAAAATCTCATCAATTGATACTCGCTCTATTCAAAAGTATTTCATGTGTTCTCATAGAAGTGATATACTGTGTGCAGGTTACCGTTCCGTTCCTCTTCGTAATCAATACAGTGAAGAACTCGAACTATCCTCTCTCCTTGTATATATCGATATGGCTCCTCTGACTGCATCAGATAAAGTACAAAAGAGCGCCCATGCACTACTACAGGTACGATATATTTTATGAGTCCTTAGAAATGCTCGTGAAATCTTAATTTGACAATCTTTACTATTGTCAAACTGTATCTTAGACAAAAAATGGATAATGGGCATTGTGGATAGGTTCGAATTACCCTGAAAGTGTTCATACAGGCAAATCGATCGATCTACGCATCGATAGCTCGATCTCCATCAATATCAGCCTACTCTCCACCTCCGTTCCAAAAGGCTCCATCGATAGAACAGGTAGATACATAGATCTCTACTGTCATTTGGAATGCATGAATTATGTATTTTATCAACGCACGAAACGAGACAAATAACGATGACTTCAGAAAAGAGTTTTAAATGCGTAGATGATAATGAATTTGATAGGAGTGAGCTATGAGATTAAAAGAATTATTAAGAGAAAGCACAAAATAAAATTTTGAGATATCACATAAACAGTCAAATGTTCGCAAAAAATGAAGCGCATGGATATTTTTTCAGAAACTGATCTCATCTCGAAACAGTTCATTAGATGTTCCTCCATCGAATGAAGCTCCGCCCACTCCAAGGGAGAGAAATCATTCAACCGATGATGATTCAATGTAAGTGATGGATATGGAGATGAAGATGAAAACAGAAGAGAGATATACAAATATGATAAAGCCTATGTACAATAAGAAAAGAAAACCCTTTAAAAATAAAGGATATGCATTATTTATTAGAATTATATGTTTTTAATAAAATTAATGGCTGTTTCGCATCCTGTCCAAATGAAAGAAGATAGCCATTCTCTCCGTTGTGTAAGATAAAGCTGTATTCAGCAGAGGTATAGTTTGATCAATGCTACTCTTCAAAACTTGTACTTGATAAGTTCGGCTCCTAAAAAATTATTATTTCAGTAGCAGTAGTAGTAGTAGTAAGAAGAAGAACGGTAAGCCAATCTTCAAGAAGATCTTCAGTTTCGGAAGTCGAAAGGATTCAAATTAGAAATCAATCAATAGATCATGTAATTAATCATTAATATCTTCTTGTCATCTATTTTTTGTACAATATCTTAGTAGTACATTCCGCTTAGATTTCTAGTGAACCTATATGTTATTTTTCAGTTCTTTTATATGTTTGCCAAAGAATCAATTACCCACCGTAACTAGTCACTATTTGTTCCGAACAAATCAACATTCAAATGTTAATTACATATTTTTCCATGCCGGTTTGTCAATTTAAATATCGATCGTAATATCGATTACTTTGTTGTGTGCTTCACCAAGTTCTGCCAAGAATTCTATATGAACTAGTCACTTTATCTTATATTTAATTATTGCTAGTTATTGATTGATTCATTTATTGATTTGTATTGTCTCAGGTTTTGTTGCCTTACATTTTGCTGACAGTATTGATTAGTTTTTAGATTATTGATCTGCGAGATTCCTTTGCTGTTATTCTGAGTTGTGTACTGAACCGAGTTTACCATTCATTCATTGACTTTGAACCCCGTTTAATAAGGTATTATTATTATTAATATTTGTGTTCTCAAAACAGCGTAAAACATAATTCGCAATATGCGTATTGATTGAAACATTAGCGAAGAAATAAATTGCAAATTACTTAATCACAGTTTTTAGTGTATCACAAAAGATCGAGGCATTGGCAACGGTTTCCGTTTAGCAGCGTCTAAAGCATTTTATCTATACAACAAATAGCCCTGTTCAGTCCCCACAATTGAATTCGATAATATGATCATTTCACTATAATCCATACTACTGACAAAACAAAAGAATGAAAACCCTGCCATCATATTATTCAATCTGCACATTCTGCATCGTACATCAATCTTCATAATATTGTTGTTTTCTTCTCTTGTGACCGCTTATTTGCATAATCACAGGAACGAGAATTTGTACACGATAATCAAAAGCGATTTTACACCCATTTTATGGCAAATATCGATTGGCATTTCTCATCTTTCTGGAGAATGTTGGCTGACAATTCCATTCCAAATATCAAACATAGATCGATTCAGAATTACAGTCACAATGTCGATTGTGCTATAAAACGGGTCAAACTAATTTGTCCGAGACGCAGAGCGAGTTTGGCCAAACTCATACGTGCCCAACCTTTATATACAGACTTTTCGATCTTTTCAAAAAGTAAGCAAATGTCCCTAATTTTGTGTAACGGGATAACACCTTTTATCCCCATTTTTGCAAATTTGATTTTTTCTGTGTGTTATGTATGTTTGATGTTTTCAATGCTTCTTCGACTAATATTCATGAATAAAATTTTATCGTATAATAATATTTTTCTCGGTGATTTTTTTGTTTTCTTGACTTCTTCGATTGGATTAAGAAGTCGTCAAGCGATGATTGCTTCAGCAACACGTTTTGATCTTAATTTAATTTAATTTATCTTACATTAAATAAATGTGACAACAAGTGATAAATAAATAGCGTGAATTATAATGGGTAGAGTCGAGGGGGGACCGGAGAGAGGGAGGGAAGGAGCTCACTGTATATAGTCGCTTCTGGGTTCAAAGATCTTTGTGATAACAACTGGAGGATTGTTGTTTGCCAATTTTCTGCAAATGGTATTTTATTTATTTATAAATTATGAAAACATACCACTCGCAGGTAGTTGTTTGATCGGTTCTCTTACTCCCTTCCAGCTTTCCTAGATTACGGGATTTCAGACTCTGAAATCCCGTAATACTGTTCATTCCTCTCTCTCAGAGAGAGGGGTGCGGTCGCTATTACGGGATTTCAGACTCTGAAATCCCGTAATACTGTTCATTCCTCTATCTCAGTGAGAGGGGTGCGGTCGCTATTACGGGATTTCAGACTCTGAAATCCCGTAATACTGTTCATTCCTCTATCTCAGTGAGAGGGGTGCGGTCGCTATTACGGGATTTCAGACTCTGAAATCCCGTAATACTGTTCATTCCTCTATCTCAGTGAGAGGGGTGCGGTCGCTATTACGGGATTTCAGACTCTGAAATCCCGTAATACTGTTCATTCCTCTATCTCAGTGAGAGGGGTGCGGTCGCTATTACGGGATTTCAGACTCTGAAATCCCGTAATACTGTTCATTCCTCTATCTCAGTGAGAGGGGTGCGGTCGCTATTACGGGATTTCAGACTCTGAAATCCCGTAATACTGTTCATTCCTCTATCTCAGTGAGAGGGGTGCGGTCGCTATTACGGGATTTCAGACTCTGAAATCCCGTAATACTGTTCATTCCTCTATCTCAGTGAGAGGGGTGCGGTCGCTATTACGGGATTTCAGACTCTGAAATCCCGTAATACTGTTCATTCCTCTATCTCAGTGAGAGGGGTGCGGTCGCTATTACGGGATTTCAGACTCTGAAATCCCGTAATACTGTTCATTCCTCTATCTCAGTGAGAGGGGTGCGGTCGCTATTACGGGATTTCGGACTCTGAAAACCCGTAATACCGGCTGCATGTACCGCATCTAGTCATCAAGGAGCACTGCAAAGCATTGTATGTCATGGTATGTCGACGGAATCCAGTTACCTTAGTCCTCGAAATAATTTAAACATCTTTCCGTTGACATGGTGGAATTGAGCATTTTGATGAAGCAAATACTCAACGTGTGCTGAATACTAATTTTAAATACGCATAAAATGGAAGAAAAAACATACATACCTATGTTGTCTTTTGTTTTAGTTCCATTTTTCAGAGTGAAATAATTTCCATGAACCACTCTCGTTTCTGCATTGATAATATATTCGTTCATGTTATCAAGCCGAAAAGTGGGATAATAATTTACTTGGAAGTCATCAAATGTCTTACTTGCAATAAGAGACTTTGAAAATCCAGCAGAAACCAACATCACATGTTTATCACACGAAAAATGTATCGCAATCGTATAAGTCGACATGCCTAATTACAGTCCCGCACGATCGCCCTCCCTAAAGGCGGGCCGCCGCGACATGATTCATGTCGCCTCATGTCGCATCCTTCTAAAAGACTTTTAAAACATTTCATTAGCTGTGATCATTGCATCATCAGATAAGATTAAGATCACCGTTGAAACTAATAAAATTGGTTAACTCTGGACAGAGTTATTGAAGGATCATGGCTTATTTTGCTACCGTAATCCCTGCAAATTTGAATTTCCCGCACTTTTCATTGACCCTGCGAAATCGATTTTCTCACGAACAAGTTTTTGGACGCTTTCTGCGGATTTTCTTTTGTATTTTCTCGTGTATTTTGGGAAATAATTACAATACTTCCAAATACAATACTTCCAATACGAGAAAAAACCGTTCTAAAACACATTTGCTATAAAATCGTTTTCGTAAGGTCAGCACCCCATCAGGCATGATCCTTAAATAACTCTGTCCAGAGTTAACCAATTTTATTAGTTTCAACGGTGATCTTAATCTTATCTGATGATGCAATGATCACAGCTAATGAAATGTTTTAAAAGTCTTTTAGAAGGATGCGACATGAGGCGACATGAATCATGTCGCGGCGGCCCGCCTTTAGGGAGGGCGATCGTGCGGGACTGTACTCATTCCTGTTTCATTTCCTCTAACTTTCATTATTGGAGTCGGTCGGTGGCGTGAAATGGTGAGTGTTTGCTTGAGATTATAGATAAGATGCAATCGCAATATAGCACTGACAACTTTCCCTGGAGATCGGAATGCGGATTTCAGAGTCTGAAAACCCGTAATAACGACCGCACCCCTCTCTCTGAGAGAGAGGAATGAACAGTATTACGGGATTTCCGACTCTGAAATCCCGTAATAACCTTCCTGAATTGCCTGACTGATCACAATCGGAGATGAGGTAGCTTATACCGTAGTGGATGATGCTTTACAAAAACATATTTGCAGGATTTTGCATATTGGCAGTTGATGGATTTTGGGATGAATTGAAGAGATGAGATATCTACATCAAGTGCATACCCCATTGCATTCAAACCTACGAAGAAATATCCAAGAGTGCCGAGTCCATAGTTATCGTCGGCTTGCAGAACGAGTGTACACAAGCCTCACTCCTCCTCAAACCCATAATACTTTACATAATTGAATGAATTGTGCTAATAATTGCGATAAATTTGTGATGTAAAATATGACGTTTGTACACTACAATACGAAAAAGAAATAACATTAAGAAAGTGAATAATAATGAGGAAAAATTGAAATTAGCTTCAAATTGCTTAAAATTCAAATTCTTCAAATTCAAACATCTTCAAATTGCGAAAGAAATACAACTATTAAAAGAAATCTATAATACGGAATATTTTTCTGCGTCTCGGACAAATTAGTTTGACCCGTTTTCTATCATTAATTGTAATTATTAAATTGTATTATTGATTTCAGTCCAAATGTGAAATATCGATCGACGATTGTAATGTCTGGTCAAAAGATAATCGATTGACCCTAATCAGACCCACGCTATTATTACTCATTCGGCTGATAAGAAAATGTGATGTAACTGCAAAAAAAAATGAGTGGGAGCAGTTTTGGTTGTATTTTACCATCTATAACCGATAATCAATAATCGATAATCAACAATCGATGGCCAACGTCAACGTTCATGTTGATTCTGGAGCACTTGAAGATATACGAACTGTGAGTTTTCATTTATATTTCACTTTAATAATGTAATTGTTATTCTAGTTCAAATTTTGAAAACACAAGCGTTGTTGTTCTCACACCAGCTTTAAAAATATTGTTGACTCTTTAATATTTTAATATTGATCGTTATAACGAAAATCAGGATGTTGGTCGTCTCGTGAATGAGACACTAGGATTCAGTCAGGATACGAGAGAACAGATTATTCATCTAGGAAATTCAATTAATCGAATTACTATGCAAGTAATCATCTTTTTGTTCTTTCGTTTTATTTTGGGAAAATAATTGATCCCTGTATATTTTTCGTTTTGAAATCATTTTACGCTTTCTGTTTCCATAAATTTTGCATAAAAGCTAAAATAAAATTTCAGGTCGAACAGCTTCTAGGGGATCTCAATGGAGAAGTCAAACGAACGGTTCGAAAACTTTTTGTGCTGAAAAAATTTCAAAAATACAATTATTACTTTTTTCGACGTTCGTTTCGTAAATTCTATATTTAACTTCCTTGAACCTGAATCAGCACTAATTATTAACTATGGTAATTATTGCTAATTATGGTTTAAAGGTAAATCTCGAACCCATTTGAAACCTGGCAATTCTCTCCCGACAAAAAAGCAAGAGAGCATCACCAGAGCGAAGAGTCATAATTTTTCAAGTAATAATTTAGGTCTCCTCAGCTGGAGATATTCTCGACATCATCAAGATCGTCATAGTTCCATTTTTGATTGTGCTCGGGGCTATCATTATTGTCATCTACATCCTCAAGACCTTCAACTTCCCTTGTTGCACTAGGAAGACCGAGAAGCAGGTGGCATATTTATTTATTTATTTATTTATTTATTTGAACTTGCTTCTGTGACTAAATTGTATTACATTTTTGCATCCAATTGTATGTTCTGTTCACTGTTAAATTATCTAAACTAAAAAAAAATTTGAAACTCATCAAGTTTCCTTTCAGTTTTAACATAGGAATATTTATGAAGGAGGAAGTTAAATACACGGATGAATTCTCTTTTTGCATGTTGTATTTTATGTTTTCTCTGAAACTTTTGTTATCTGCATTAGTCATCATTCCTTGATCATCGAACCAAATGTTAATGATATCAATCCCCCAATAGTTTATTCTCGTCACCATAGCATGTGATGTTCTTTCGAAAGTCAACGATGATTTCTCATCTTTTCTTTGAATCAATCACAGATTATAATCATTCCTCTCTCTCTCTCTGCATTTTATCTTTGGAGAGAACGTAACAATTCTCCGATTGACACATCAAAAGAACAATCTCAACTCGTGCACCCCCAAAAGATTAATGATTAAAAGGTCGAAATGAACTTATAATGTCCCTAGAAACAAGGTCAACAAAATTTTGATCCAAATCAAAGTTCTGCACGCGAAGATGTAATGATAGAAATGATATTGGATAAGTTTTTATCAACGATCAATAATTTTCAGATAGTTCATCTGGACCCAGAAAGTACCCAACTTCTGCTGTCCATCTCTGGTCCTCGATCGACTCAACTACATTCCCCTCCTTCACGACAAGAAATCGACGAAACTAAAAGCCCTCTTATCACTAACTAGTCCCCTTATTGATTTTATCAGTCATTTATTTTCCGACTTCTCCATATGATATTCTTACTAATTCTTACTAATGCTGTTTACTTTACCAAAATGTGCCATTCTTTAACTTTTGGTCTCTTATCAATTATTATCATTTTATCTCCATTCTAAGCCATTCGTTGATTGCGTGATAAAGGCTACGTGCTCAGACTTGTCATGGCTATTTTATCAATACCACTACCCTCTCTTACTTTTCCATTGTCTCTCTGTGGTCTCTAACCAGATTCTGGAACTTCTTTGATTTCTGGCCCAGCCCCCTCGTTCACCCCCCCCCCCCCCCCTCCCCCCACCCTCTCCCCATTTCGATCTTTTCGATCGAATGGAGGCGTCGTCCTCCTCACTGGGAGGACGATGTCCACGGGGGCGAAATGCTCCCCGAGCTCTCCTCAAGATGGGAGAGCTCTGGACTGAACCGGAGAAAAGGAATCGAATGCTTTTATAGGGGAATGTGGTGATATGGAAATTAAATTGGATTAGAATGAGAGAGTATGGGAAAAGAGGAGACAAAACTCTCATTTCATCATTCTATCAATTATGATGCGGTTGGTTTTGCCACAACCGAAAAAAAGGTCGGTTATTACGCGAAATGATTTATGAGTGATGAGGAATGAGAAATGACCAGAATTAATCTGTAATATGACCTGGGCCAGAAATCAAAGAAGTGCCCAGATTCTATTCATTTTCTGTCTTTTTTTTGAATCACTCCAAAATGAGAACAATTCAAGGACAATGACATACTGCCAATAAGAGTCATCTAGCAGAACATTGTTCAGTGAATAAATGGATGATATAATAGCTTGGAACTATCTAGTTTTGTGCTAGCTTGTACTAGCTTGTTCTATCTTGTACTAAATAGATAGTGCATACCAAAATCGACATAAAACTCTATCATAAATTACCCATAACCTCATTGTTAGAAAGTTTTACAAATTGAACTCCGCAACTATCCCTTTTCTTATAAAAACTGTTCTTTAGATCAGATAGGGAGATCATAAGATCACCTGTTAAACAAGTCGGTGTTCATATTAACAGTTTTCTCGATCTGTTCCGAGATCAACAAACCACAATATCACTATGACGAAATCTATTCAACGAATAGAATGATATTTTGGCTAGACTATAGGGCTATTTTGGTTAGCCATCTGTCGTGTTTGTGCTTTATGCACTATGATGAAGAAAGATTAACCGGAACAAGCATATGGACTAAGTAGGCGAATATCTTCTAATAGATAAATGATCTGTTCCCCCAAAAGAGTTCATCGATCTGGTGACGATGATACATTGATCATGCATCACACTTAGGAAGGGTTAGAGAAACAGAGAAATGGCGAGAGATTGTGTGAATCGAGAGGGACAGACAGAACGAGATTGATTCGTACTAGGCGTGACAATAGACAATAGACACAGTAGGAACGTCGATGATCTTAGGCCATAGGGGATCATCTTATCGATACCAAAACAAACAGTTCTTGGCCGAGATCGAAATGTACTCATAATGGTCTCTTGTTTCCATGTGATCTTTCCTGAATCACGTACATCTCTAGTGTATGCATATCCGTCTAGTTATCTTACAATTGTGGGAATAGTCATAGATTGATACCACGCATAGACCGTATGTTTATCATAAAGGCACTATGATCTTTGACCTTTATTTTTTCCATTAAAAAGGATATGAAGAACCGTCGGATACGAAATAAGGAAATGTCAACAGTTTTCCTTGAAATCTTTGAATGGTTTATCGCTACCACTGAAGCTGTCTGTACATGTCACTTTAATCAGTCCATTGTAAAGGCACTCCCTGAGCTTATTTGAAACTCGTCGCTCTGACAACGCTCTCTCACTTTCATTGGCTACGTGACAGCGTTTCCAGAGCGTAGGGCAAAAATAGCTCTGTGTGTGCCTCTAATCAGGGAATATTTCAACGTACTCATGGTTCGATAAGTTTCTGTTTGATCGTTGGCCTTTTCCGTGTAATCAATCACCATTTCTTGATCAAGATAATCCGCCCAACCTCAAGTGACCACATTTTAGAATCATGAAAATTCCAAAGCTGATAATATCAATCATTGCTAGTCTGTGCAAGTCAATTGAAAATATATAATATATAAAATTAAACCTCCCAGTTATATACTTTTTCTAAACGTACTACATCATCAAAATTACAACAACTAAAAATGCGAAATGATATTCAGCGTGTGAAAGAGTATTGAGCAACGGAGTTTCCGAACGTTTACCACCGCGCTATACACCAGTAACTTCTCGTATATTGATAGATTTACAACAAAAAAACATTCGCCGATCTAAATCTTTATCCGACCGTGGAATCGTTGATCATATTTCATTAAAGTCCCGCACACTTGCCTTCCCTGAATGCGGTCTGAAGCAAAGATACCTCGTCATGCCCTACTTTTTATCAAGTGATTTTTAAATGTTTAAATATTTCACTAGTTGTTATCATTGAATTCGCTTATAAGGAAGAGATCTCCACAGAAATAAAATTATTGATTCACTCTTCCTTCCTCTTTGCTACACCGCGTGTCCAGATGGCACTAAACGTGTACAGATAATACAAATCTATTTTCACTTTAAATGCCTCTAATAGCCTACACTTCGTCATTCACGTAAAACAAAAGTTCATTTTATCACGATTTGATGAGATCACTGAAGTCATTGAGATTACTGAATGGATAAGGGATGGGATGGTAATGAACCAACCGGTCATCATCTATATGATATTCTACAATAGTAGCGTCCGAAACAAAACCTAATGTCTGATTGTATTCCAGAGTATTCTACTTATTTATGTACGTACTTATCAACTTTATCAATATCATGTTGTATTGTTCATCACAGTTGTTGTTTACTTCTCAATCTTTTGACATCTTCATCTATTTCCTTTACCTCCGTCATTCCTTTACACTAACAGAAAACGTGATACTCCTTCCCCTCTCTTCTTCTTCCAGCCACTGGACTGTGATTCTGATTCACGTGTGAAGCATTCGAATGCAACAAAAGTTTAGCCGAAAATGTTTATCCGTCGAAGCATACATATCTGTCGTGAGCCTTATCTCTAGACTCCCCTGTTACTCTTTCATAATCTTCCATCCATTTCTTTGATCTAATATTCTTCTTTACACTATAACCTATTCATTTTTGTGTATATAATCGATGAGAGAGTATGGAATACAGAAGAGACGCGGACGATAAAGTCACTATCTACCTGCATGATCACTCTCTATTCTATCTATCTATCATGCCATCAGTCTGACTCCGCCCTTTTAAGACTCCGCCCACCATTAGCATATGGGGGTCCCTCTACTATTAATCGACCCCGATTCGGCACCGATATTCGATCCTCCCCGCTCTTTTGCTTGATTCCTATTCAATGTGTGTTCCAGTGTATCTTTGTCGGGTCTCGAGTGGAAAGAAGCTACCGTATCCTCTCTCATTCTCAGAGTTCTCCTGTACGCCCGCTGAGGCCCCGTATGAACAGTGTATCCAACAGACGAGCTACGCTCTTTGTGATCAAGACTCGCCGTAGATCATCGACGACGATCAATAATAGTAGTTGTAGTAATCAATACAATCCTATCTAACGAAAAGGTAAGGGACTTATACCTAGCTCAGATAAAGGTGTTAGGTGTAGTTAGCTCATCGTCACTTGAGTGCTCTAAGAGTTCGGGCAGTCCACTATAAAGCAGCTGTTAGATATTGTCTCGTGATGGGGAGGGTTGTGAACAGGGGAAAGCTCATATAATTTTCATTTTTTCTTATCAAACAGATAATTGTTCTTAGAAAATCGATAGTTGACCTTGAAAAATCGATATTTCAGATGTCGATTTCAAGTTCGTCCGTCTCGTCATTTAGAGGAATGGCACGTACGCTATCCTCCTCTGAAGACGGATATATCGTTAAGAAAAAGAAGGTCAGTGATCTTTGATCTTTTGGTCTATCAACCATCTTTGATCTTTTAAGGCTAATGAAAAGCCAACAGGCTGCTGTGCACCCGCCGGCAATAAGATCAAACTACTCGTATTGTGTGGTGTCCTTTCTGCGGCTACTAACTTCCCGGTATGGTTAAGATTTCGGTTTATATTTCCCTGTACGGTTGAGATTTCGGTTTACATTTAGTTGTCTTCCCTTCAATCTTTCGAAGAACATTCTGGAATGACACAAGATTTGTCCCTATCCACTCGGCATGACCCTTATCACTAATCAGCCTTTTTGTTATCACTGTCGTTGTAAAAGTCGATCGCTTGATCAGAGTGCACAATAGAATATGATGATCCAATTGATCTTTTGAGTATAATCCAGACATCGAAGTCAGAGGTCACATGTCCTGGAATAATCCTGACAAATCCAGATTTTCTCTTGACTTTTTGACTTGTCCTAATGCTTGGTCAAACATCATCACCACATTGCCGCAACTCAAAATGAGGAAGAGTGACATGAGTGGGGCATGAACAGTGACAAATGGAATCTAATCGGGATAGCACTAGACACACTACCACCTTATCGGATGATCCTTGACATGATCACTGGGCTTTTCATGAGATCAAGGGGAATGATAGAGAGAAAATCCCACATCAACATAGACTACAGTAACGTACAGTAATCTAATCTTTTACAGGAGGGATACTGTAACTCCTATCCGAATACTTCGTACAAGACCTTCCAGAACATGATCAATGAAAGCTTTATCGATCGAGGAGTTGAGGTACTAACGACTTTGTTGATTATTACTTTTTATTACTATTATTCATTATCTTGCGTAGTTCCCTGGTAACTATTCATAGTTTTAATGCTTTGAAAAGAATAATAATGGCAGGACGTATTCAAACAAATGCTTTATTTTATTGATTTAGAAACAATATGATTTGAGATCGCTCAAAAGACTTGTGTACGTCATAAGTTGACAATATATGCATTGTTTTCTTGAGCGAGAGTAGATCGTAGGTATCATTTGGTGAACAAATATCACATTTCTTAGGTGTGGGTGGAGTACATCATCGACAGTAATCTTTTGTCTTTCGTCAATAAACAATATCTTAATATCACGCGCCTGCTTCGTGTTGTAATAAAAAAACATTTAAATATGTTTTACGATCAAAAGTACATAAGCATTTACATTGCATGTTATATAGTATTAATAGAGTGCATTTGCATATATTTTTTCATAATATAATACAATTGATAGGTGTGTAGTAGGTGTAAAAATGGACAAGTCCCCTTCAAGCAATAGAACAATCCAAATGATGGTCGATATTTTATGATAATGATGGTGATTTCGTGATAATCCTCTTACTCTATTATTCCATTCTTCTTCCTTCATCCATTTCCCCTTTTCACTTCCATACTATTTTTTTGCATTATGCACAATTTCATTTGGGATAGGATCATAAAATATTTTTCTGTTGAATTTTTCGAATATCAAAGAAGTGCAAATGATCAATGATCTAGTTCCAGTATCTCACAACATTCTCTTTCTCTCCTACGTTCATTTTGCATAATCTATAACAAAGGGGGAGGGTTCAGGAAAGATAATATCCAGTGATACGAAGTAGGGGGTAATTCCCAATCGATAATCGTTATCACTGATTGATATTATCAGAGATTATGATCAAGCTTTTTGGTGATATAGCACAGACAGTCATTGGTACATAAAACACATTTATGGCACATTTAAAAATCGGCCATTATTAATTGAGCAAGGTGAAGTAAAGAATAACGGTAAATCGATAATCAGCTAAAACGATTTCGTACCAAT
Source organism: Parapristionchus giblindavisi (assembly GCA_943737045.1). NCBI lineage: Eukaryota > Metazoa > Nematoda > Chromadorea > Rhabditida > Diplogasteridae > Parapristionchus > Parapristionchus giblindavisi. The sequence goes on from CALSFV010000449.1 coordinate 29,929, forward strand.
CGATAGCTAAATATATCGTGAACAATGAATGTTACTGTAATCAAAGTATAAATCGATGATACTTTTCAGGGAGGTCTAACTGATTCGATCTTCACATGGTACTGGTCACTAATGCTCAATATTTGGTTCATTGGATACCTCATTGGAACCATTCTCACTCCTAACTTCTGTGATAATCTAGGACGAAAAAGTATTTTTTTCTTATTCGTTGAAATTTTAAAATTTATTTAAAAAATTTATAAATTATGATATTGTTTTAAATAAGCAAATAACTATGATACTGTAATAGATAAGCTTTGCTTGTTCTTCAAAATTAAAAATATATAAATTCATTTAATTGAAGAATCGCTGTTTATCTCAAACTGCATCGCTCTCCTGGGAGCTGTCCTTTCAATGATCGGAGTCATCTTCAACCAACCTGAGGTGATCTTTTTTCATTTATTTCAAAAATATTTAATAATTTGTTTAAATAATTACAGATTTTCTTCGTAAGTCGCATTATCGGCTCCATCAGTTCCGGAATCTCATTCGGCAGTTTGATTCTCTTCCTCCAGGTATCAGTTAATTAAAAGATCAAAGTGCAATCTACCGTAACCCTTTGGTAGGAGGCCACACCAACTGAATTGAGAGGAGTGACGTCATTCTTGTCTGAGTCTACATTCATTATGACAATGGCAGTAGGAATCGGATTCGGAATGGATGCTGTCTTCGGTACCAATTTGCCCGTTCTCACTGGTAAGATTCCTTTATCGATAAGATATCGAGTAGCCGACGAAATGAAATCATTCTGAACGTAAAATGCATCTTATTAAAGGCACACCCCGAGATATTTTTACTCCCCCCCCCCCCCCCCCCCCCGCTCTGACAACTCTCTCTCTCGCAGACAAACATAGCGAGAAAGAAAGCAATGGAGAGATTCAATTGTGTGCCTTTAAAACCTTTTCATATGAATATGATTCGGGAATTATTATATTGTCTTTGTCCTCGGCAGATTCATAGATATTTAAATTAGCTCTAGTACCTAAGCAATCGCGAATTGTAGACAAAGATTAGGCAATCCAAAGAAATTTTTAAATAAATCTATACAGTACTATTAAGGAATTTCGATTGTTCCCGCTGTCATCTCTATCCTTTGTGTTCTTCCCCTGCATGAAACACCCAAGTTCCTTCTCATCAACGGAAATAATCGAGAAGCTGCACTCAGATCGATTGAGTTCTATAGAGGTGAGAATTTGAACTTTGATCTTTTCGAACTCTTCTGATTCTTGATCTTTGATCCTTTCTAGGAGTTAGTGAAGACAACCATCTCGTTCTCGACGATATGATGCTTGAGAAGCAGGGAGAAGAAGACGAGGACAAGGTACTAGCAATTATTGATTTTCTATAAAATTAATCAATAAATCAATAATCAACAGAGGCAGTCATCCTGTATGGCAGCCACGGCAAGTTGGTGTGACATATTAGGCTTAGTAAACCTAAACTACCGTAATCTAAACTCACATTACTTATCCCTATCTAGTTTAATTATATTAGTAGTGTGTGGAATGTTGAATTACTGATCTTCACAACATATTATTGATTGGCGTCCTTGTAGGTTACTGTATGGCAAGGTCTCAAGGAGATTCTGACCGAAGGACATCTCCGTATGGCTTTCTTCTTGGGAGCTGCGTCACTACAGGTTTGACCTTTGATTTTCGATTTTTTATCTTCGATATATGATCCTTGATCTTTCCAGATCATCGTCGGTATTTGGCCTATCGTCTATCTCTCCACTGATCTCCTTGAAGCTAATTTCACCCCGGAAATATCACAGGTATTAACTTATCCAAATTCAATATTAATATCAATATATTTGTTGATCTACTCTAATCGGTATACTACCGTGCCTCGTGTAAATATATTTTGAGCGTCGACATCATCGTTGATAAGGCTAAATTTAGCTAATTCGATGTGTAATTTTAAGTATTATTATTGTGATAATTATATTTTCAGGCCGCTTCGTTCGCTTTCATTCTAGCCGACGTCGTTGCTTCCATCGCTGGTCTGGCTATCGTTGAGAGGTGACATTTATATCTGATCTTTGATCTTTGATCTTTGATCTTTAATCTTTCAGATTTGGTCGTCGTACCCTCCTTCTATGGGTTGGAGCTGCCAATACCCTCTCATTGTGCCTCTTCATAGCTGCTGATCTACTCATTCCTGTGTGGGATCCAATTAGATGGGGACAGATTGTTGCCCTCATCCTGTTCGGTGCCACTTATGGGTAAGTTGATATTTAATCTTTGATCTCTGGTCATTCTGATCTTTGATCTTTGATCTCTGGTCATTCTGATCTTTAATCTTTGATCACTGGTCATTCTAATCTTCGATATTTCCAGAATCGCTCTCGGTCCCATCGCTTACTTCATCACATCTGAGTTGTCTCCACAACGTTCTCGCTCCATCGCTCAATCGATGGTGCGTCGTGTGCTTATTAGAGAGACGACGTTTCTTAAACTTCACTCTTCAGGTCCTTGGCTTCAACACCATCATGAACTTTATCATGTCCTTCGCTACTCTTCCATGCTACAATGCCTTCGGAGCTCTGTCATTCCTTCCACTTCTGGTCATTCCGTCGTGTCTCTGTCTCGTCTTCCTCTTCTTCTATCTGCCAGAGACCCGAGGACGCGAGGTACGGTAGCTTACCAATTACGGTAGATCAAGAATAATATTGATTTTTAAAGGTACATGAGGTAGTCGATGAGCTCATGAGACGTCATAATGTTGAAGCTCTCAAGAACAGGGTTGGTTAGACTTTTCATCATATTCGATTATCGGTGCAAATAAGAATATTGATTATTTTACTAAATAGTTTGAATAATTCAGGAGCGCAACATCTCTTCTATCTCCGTTCTGACCGCATCCACGCTTGCTTCGTATCCAGATAAGAAACCAAACGCTTAAACCAATCAATATTTCTTCTACCGTAATCAATACTCCTACCGTAACCCCATTAGCTAGCTTTGCATCAATCGATTACTTTTTCCCTCTTATAATACTTTGTGAAGACTACAAAGTTCATATTGTCTATTCATTCTGATAATTTGTTGTAAGTATAGGTAAGATTCGAAATTATTGATTTTTTCTCTCTGATAATTGATTTTTTTCAACGATTACTGATTTTTCTATGATTATTGATCATTGTCACTTAATCGATACTTGTACACCACATTTGATCACCGGTTATGTACCCAAGACATATTGAAAAAATTGAATTTTTTGTAATAGTGGAATATCATGTAGGGTGATATTATCTAGTCCCTTTTTCGATTGAAATAAACGATTTCAGAAAAAACGTCAGATATTACCTGTATAAAATGTACTTGAGAAAATGACACATCTGTTCTAAATACCAACATATCGGGTGAAAAAAAAAATTCTACTTACTTTCACCTAAACCGTCTGACCTTCGCCGCACTGATTGGGTATTATGAGAGAGTGTTCATGTTTCTGAAGAATCTGAAAACAAGGAAATGCCATTGTGGACACTCTCGTACAAAGAATACATATATGCTGGGAATAAATATTCCTTAAAACAGAGATCGTGACCAAAGTGGATTGATTAATTGTGTCTCTAGCTTAAACCCGCACTCTATTTCCTTTTCCTAAATCTCAATCCTTAATCTCTTTCTTCTTCCAATGATCACCCTTCCTCATCTTCCTGCCCTGATCCATCTCTCACGTCCCTTGTATTTTCCATATCAAGTTGATTTTTTAATAAAATAGAATAAAGTAATGATGCCCTAATCACGACGTCAATTGACCAGAAGAAGTTGTTGAAATAGATAAATTATGAGGAGATGTGACAGAAAGATGAATGTCATTTCAACTTATAATAATTGACATTTTAATAGTGACAATCATTTCAGACCCGCATAAATTTTCGTGAAGACATTTTAAAGATAGAATGGCAACAAAAGGTATTAAAAATATCTACCGCACGGGATGGCTCCAAATTTGCTTCTGCTAGCAGATGAACTTGATTGATTGCACTCATTTATATAGATATAATTAGATTTTATTCGTTTTTAATCATGTTTATTATCTTTAACATTTTTATCTTCGTCATTTTCACTGGTCAAGAGCGGTCGACTCTCATTTTCGTCCGTCTTCCACTAGCCTGACTCGATCCTCCCAACCCGGAATTGGTCAGCCGTGGGAGTAAGGCCCACACCATGGATCTCCAAATCTTCGTGACAAAGATGAACGTCTCAATTGTTGATGGTCAGTTCAATTCGATGACAGCATTGTGAAGATTAGAGTAGAACCCGATGATCTTTGTGAAGTTCGTATGAAGGAGAAAGAGGAAGACGACTGGACAGTCGATAAGCTGGATAGATGCGGGCAACTTACGAGATACGATTCGCTCATTGGAGAACCCTAATGTTGACCCTAATCGGCTGAATAAAGTTGTTCTAATGTAATGTAATGTAAAATATTTTTATATATTTTGTAATTTATTTTTTAGTCATTATTTTGCACAAAAAGAATATGTATGCGTGTATTTCTCTCTCTGATTCAACCTCATTTGCAATCTTATATGTACATCGTTTATTTCATATTATCGCTTACAATTTATTTGAATATTGCATTGCATTGAATATTGAATATGGCATAGTTTAATTCTAATTTAATAGTTATTCATACAATAGTGAAATAAAATCTCACAGATGAAAAAATCTCATAAAATGTAACGCTTATATACAGTACAGCAGAATCCCCCCAGTGAAAATGGGCGCCCCGGGTGACCCGGGTAGCCCATGAGGCCCCTCGCTTTTTTAAGTTTTGAATAATGAATATCAGCCGTTCAAATTGTTTGCGTTGTTTTACTCCAGATTTGATCGAATTTATCAAGGAGAGTTTGGAATTTTTAAATGCTTGTCAACTCAATTGTGCTAAGAAAAAGAAATGCTGGGAAGATTTCACTTTGCGATAGAATTTGCCTAGCGTGCGCGAGTTATGCAAAATTTTAGCGCGGCATTTGCCAAAAATTGATAAAAATTATATTTTTCAATATTTTTTCTCAGGCTACGTAATTTATAAAATTCCAAAATTTCCTTGATAAATTCTTATGTTCATTATTCAAAGCGTAAAAAATTGCTTATGTTCATTATTCAAAGCGTAAAAAATCGAGGGACCAAATGGGCGCCCCCGGACACCCGGGGCGTCCATTATCACTGGGGGATTCTGCTGTACTGTATGAGACAGTCGTTCGATGTCTTCAGAAATTAATGAAATATGATAGAAGAACATGGACGAATGAATTATGGATTCAGATTCATACAATAGACTTCGCTTGGAAGAAAAGTGTCAGATATATCAAACATATTGCCGTTTTGGTAAAGAAGCCACACTTTATCCACACATTTTAGTGCATCGCTTGCCACGGGCGGTTGAGCAATCTGCAAGGATAATGGATATCAATGGTAATTCATTTCATTTCAAAGCACTTTCATTCCTGTAAAAATGCCTTTTTGGAATAATAATAAGCACTAAAAAGTTCTTACATCAGGTATTGCTGAAACCAAATCCGTAAACGGTGGTGTATCGCATGTAACCATCGTCCTTGTTGCGGTAATGGTTCCACAATATTTCTCAGGTTCCGGTCTGCCTAAGCTGACTCCAACGTAGGCGAGACATTGTTCTCGGGTAAAATCAAGTGGTTCACATCCCTCATCCTCTGCCATTGTAGTGGGCATTTCAGTGGGCGCCTCAGTTGGCATCTCCGTGGGCATGTCCGTAGGCGATTCCGTAGGTGATTCAGTAGGCGATTCTGTTGGCGCTTCAGTTGGTGCTTCAGTAGGAATATCCGTAGGCGCAGGCGTGGGCATCGGCGTTGCGGGTGGATCCGCTATCACTATAAGACATTAGGTATTTTCATATTTCCTTCATTTTATACCATCAATAAGTATTTTAACACAAATAATATGAGCACTTAATCATATCAAGATAGTTTAATGAATTTTTTAAAGAATGAGTGAAAAGAAGCCATCTCAATTATCATCTTCCAGCAGAGTATAGCAGTGCAATGTATGCGCGAGCTTGTAAAGCAGGGTAAAAACGAACTTGGAGCACATGCGAGAGTAGATGAAATAGCGAGAAGAAGATAGAAGAAACACTTCATTATTGTAGAATGGAGAGAAGATTGGTTAACTTTCAATGCTTAAAGTTGGCAGATACCTACGGTTGAAAATGGATAAAGGAGTGGGAGTGGAAATATCAGGAAGTGATGAGGAATAGATTAGAGATAAAGGGCGATGTAAGCAGTGCACGCTATAGAGATTTAAGAGAGTTTGAAAAGAACGAGATCATTTAATTGAATTGGAAACTAACCGAAATAAAGGGTTATTTAGGCTATGGTAAAGGTACATCAATCCACTTCAAAAAAAGCCACTTCAATCCGGAGGGCCTAATCTCTTCTTCGGACCTTCTTTACCGAATGATCATCATATATTATTGGTAGTAAAATGAAACAGAATTAAAATATCGGGATTTTTTAGAGAATAATAATAATATTCTAGATAATATTTATTTATGTGGTTTGAGAGAGTTCGGAGTAAGCTAACATTTCTCTTTGGTAGTCCAGTTAGACAACATATCTCTAACAAGAATTGTAAGAGAATTTGCCTTGAGTGTAGTAAATCAATAAATCAGATATGCTAGAAAACATTTCCAAGCTGAGCCTTTATCACTATATCTATTAAAGGAGAACAAGACGATCTTGTTAAAATACATCGACCACTCCATCTTTTCCGCCATTCGGATAAATCTGTACGTACGTCTGAAATGGGCGGAGTTAATCAGAGCGGGCCACATAAGAACGTAGTGAAAGGAGTTATTATAGATAGTTCATACATTGGAAAGAGTTCACACAATTAAAAAATCAATCAATGATATTCTATCGATCGATAATTAATTGATTGATCGGTTTTTATGAGCCTAAATTGTACCTTATAGTATTTGACCAATGCATCAAGTGATTCAAATAGCAGTGGTTTTCCTTCGTTCTCACTCACAACGCTCAAGAATCGACGTTCGTCAATATCGATTGATTTGATTGGATAATGCCTGTATCAAGCTAGATTACGGTAGATTGCGCCAGCTTAAATCTCACTTGGCTTGCTTGAGTGTGTTACGGTACATAATGTAGAGTGGAAGGCTCGGCTCAAGATCATCAAGCTCGAAATGGGTCTGAATTACGGTAATCAATTATAAAACTCAGAATTGCGGCAATTGAAAACAACAACAAAAAAGAAAGAATTTCGGCCATTGAAAACCAGAGGGGAGGGTATTTTTTTTGGAAAATGCAAAAAAACCGTCCCGTCGCCTTCTTTCTCTGTCACATCATCTCTCGTGACCTCTCGACCTCTCGAGAATTGATTTCTCGTGACAGTTACCTTTGGCAATAGATGGTAAAGCATGAATTCTGTGGAATTCAACACATTCTTCTCTGCGTCTTTACGCGTTCGAGCACCAATATACGCCTGAGCAGCGGCACCGCGTGGTCTTAATGGATATTGATTGATTCGGGACGATTATCGATCGACCTTGAATGAATATTGATTTATTGAACACTCACTTCTCTTGTTTCTCAGAAATCGCGTCTTTGCTTGAATATTCTGCAACGTTTGAATGGAAAAAAAACTATCAACGATCAAAGATCTTTGACCAAATAATGCTATTGCATACGTGTATATTCAGAATCGATGCTTGATACGGTAAAAGGTGTGGTGGACTTGTCGGTACGGTAGTTGGACTCGAACACTTCATAGAAGCGACCCTGAATCAGGGAAGGGACGGAGCCTCAGTTTAATCTCCAAAAGATCTATACCACAATGCACTGCTGACGTCCGTGTGAGCAGCAGACGACCGTCTCGTGTGAGGACATTATATAGGAATGAAAAGAGAATGGTTTGATCACGCGAATTGTATTCGACACAAAATGTTATTTTGATTATAGACAATTGAATTATATTTATTGTAGGTCGATGTGATATTGCTGGATAAACTAGAGATACGGTATAGCATCTGGAGATACGGTAGATTACGGTATAGCATCTGGAGATACGGTAGATTACGGTATAGTATCTGGAGATACAGTTGATTACGGTATAGTATCTGGAGATACGGTATATTACGGTATAGTATCTGGAGATACGGTATATTACGGTATAGTATCTGGAGATACGGTAGATTACGGTATAGTATCTGGAGATACGGTATATTACGGTATAGTATCTGGAGATACGGTAGATTACGGTATACTATCTGGGGATACGGTAGATTACGGTATAGTATCTGGAGATACGGTATATTACGGTATAGTATCTGGAGATACGGTAGATTACGGTATAGTATCTGGAGAAACGGTATATTACGGTATAGTATCTGGAGATACGGTATATTACGGTATAGTATCTGGAGATACGGTATATTACGGTATAGTATCTGGAGATACGGTAGATTACGGTATAGTATCTGGAGATACGGTATATTACGGTATAGTATCTGGAGATACGGTAGATTACGGTATAGTATCTGGGGATACGGTAGATTACGGTATAGTATCTGGAGATACGGTATATTACGGTATAGTATCTGGAGATACGGTAGATTACGGTATAGTATCTGGGGATACGGTAGATTACGGTATAGTATCTGGAGATACGGTATATTACGGTATAGTATCTGGAGATACGGTAGATTACGGTATAGTATCTGGAGAAACGGTATATTACGGTATAGTATCTGGAGATACGGTATATTACGGTATAGTATCTGGAGATACGGTAGATTACGGTATAGTATCTGGAGATACGGTAGATTACGGTATAGTATCTGAGATATGGTAGATTACGGTATATCAGCAACTGAATATTCATAAAAACTATGTTCACGTTTCCAGTAGATCAGCATTCAAATTCCATTGCTCATTGAACTAATCGATATTTCAAGAGGATTCCAAGCACTTCCAATCTAGGACAATATCCAATAGTGTCTAGACCATTCATCATGTGCATGAAACGAGGTCTTCTCCGTGACACGACAGCGATAGAGAGTAATATGTCAACCCTACTGGATATGGGGTATAGAAAGACGGAAACGATGACCCCATGGGAGGATTGGATACGTTCTCATTCCTTTCTATTTTTTTGGAACGACATTCCATGACTGCTGAATCGTGTCATTGATTTAGTAAAAATTAAATTTAAAAATATAAGTAGTAAGCATTGTAATATTTTTCGAAATAAGTAGTAAGCATTGTAATATTTTTCGAACACAAAACTACTGTAGCTCCATATCTGTGAAAAAGAACAAGTTTGTTTAGAAACGTCGAAATTTTCTTGTGTGGCACTATCGATCCCATTATCAATGTCTTTTTTTCTTTCTATTTTTGTTTTTACCTTGTATAGTATTGAATAACGCCTATCCAATATCGTGATTACCTGATACTGTATGCAGTGCACTTGCGTAACGGTGACTTCATTCATTCCTTCAAATAGTCACGTACTTTTGTATGCGCATTCTCTCCATCGCCTCCTCCACGTCGGGTCTCCTCATACCTTCCTTCTCCATGTGCACACTGCTCATTGTTTAGTCGTCCACCCCAAAGGGTGGAGGGTCGAGAGATCACTACGGATCGAGAGAGCGTCAGACACGCAGAGTTCGATGGATATATGAGAGAGTATAGTAGGTAAGAGAGAGAGTATGTCGACTAGAGTGAGCGAGAGAGTGTATGAAAGTGAGAGAGTGTATCTCCCAGTAGCCTTCCTTTCCTGTGTCTCATTCACCTGTCCTTTCATGACCCTCTAGCCCCCTCCCCCACTTTCTAGTTTCTGTCTTTTCTCCTCTATTGTGTTGTTGTCCGTTCTCAATCGCAGCTTATTTTTCAATCTTTGCTAATTCGCTCCAATATTCATATTATAGTTCACAACAGTCTTTTTTGTTGAAAGCCAAACCATGACAATATAAGATATTAAGATAGATATAGGATATTTTTCATGAAATGTACATTTGATGTCGTACTGGTCTTGTTGGTTCATTGTCTCTTTGTACTATACCATTATGTGGGGTCCACGATCAGAAATTTTCTATCCTTTGCCCATCCCGGCCATACTTCCTGGCCACTGGTTCATGACAAATCGATTAATTGGTCAGTGAATCGTTGAAACACTTGCCAACTACGTAGATGATATCCATACCTTGAAGTGCAAGAATCATAGCGAATTTAATATAACTGATTTCGTACCTGTTCCCATCATTTGCTTCGAGTTGAACTCTTTCATAGTTTTCTTCTCTATCCTTAGCGTTTTAGTCTTGTATCCCAATATCGACCCAATTCACAGTACATTTAATTCGTTTATCCTCTCAACTAATAGCCACTTTAAACACTTCCTAATCCTTTGGCCTCTATCCTTCTCTATCTCTCGATGATCTGAACTTTGGCTCTCTTTTCCGAACCTTTCGTATGCTATCCCATAGTTTTTGACATTTGACAGTATCATAGAAATTGCTGCTGCCGAAATGCTTTACTAAGACAAACAAATGAGAAAAATGGTCATGATTCATGAAGGAATCTCGCTTCCCTGCCCTCCTTCTCCCTCTCCTTCTACCCCTCCCTCTCTATAGCTCATGGATCGTTCAGACCAAGAGACAACTACTTAGCCCACTTCCACATGGTCCTACAAAGTGTATACATCTTTTCTACCTCTCCTCCTCCATCTCCCTCCCACTCTCCCCTCCATTCTCGATCACATAAGACTGTGAGACCTGTCTCCTCTTTCTCCTCTTCTATCATGCATATTTCCTCTCTCCTTTGTCTTCTATTACTTGTCCTTGTTCATATCTTTCTAGCGAGTGCGAAACCACAATTCACCTGCCTCCCTCTACCTCTACCTCTCCCTTGCCTCTCCCTCTCCCTCTACCTCTACTTCTACCTCTCTCTCTACCTCTTCCTCTCTCACTCCCTCTACCTCTCCATTATTATTATCCCTCCACCTCCTCTCGAGGTCATATTGGCTGGAGATATGGAGATAGAATTGAAGTGGCATCTCTATATCTCTCTCTGTCTCATTCGCTCAATTTAATATTCATTTAAATCTACTCCCAAAGCTTACTTTTACCCTCTTACTTTGTCTCATATTGTATTCACAAGTAAGTCCGAGTTCTGCTGGCTTGGATTTATTAGTCTAGACATTAGTTTAGGTGATCTTTGATCTCTACAGTATCATGAATAGTTTGCCCCATCAGAGCTGAGTCATATTGTTATTTGTGGTTTGTGTAGAGTGGCCCACTGCCAGAGTCCACTCTGATATGCATATTATGGGGTCCTGCCATCGGGGTATTCTTCGAAGGAATCCCTCTCTTCTACATTCTGGCTTACGTGTTGCGGTGGCGAATGACCTGGCTAGAAGGTAAATTTAGTATGGAAAGAGATCGCATTTTGAGAATAGGACAGTTTCTCCTCAAAAGTTATTTATTTATAATATATTAATTTAAAGGTAACAAGTTATTGCTACATAGTTATTTAATGTTTCACATGCAATGTATAAAACGTCCTATTGGACAATTTTGATCTAACTCTTGAAACCCTGGTTTTATTCATTGAACTTTTTCCGTGTCACCATTTCCTCTAAAATTTGTTATTCCGAATGTCTTTCTCTAATTTGTGCTGTATGAGCAATTGCTGAATGAATCATTGGACGTCTGTTCGAATTAATCAATACTTTGCCAAACTCCGCCCCTTTATCGATCGTTTGATAGTGTCATTCATGAGATTGAGTGTTGATCAAGTCGATCATTAATCTCCTGATCACACACACACACTCTTTGTCCATTACCCACATTTCTCCCTTTCTCCCCTCTCCCTCTCCCTTCCTCTCTCTCTCTCTCTCTCCCTCCCTCCCTCTCCCTCTTCTCTCTCTCTCTCTCCAGAGAGGTAGAGGGCGAGTGTAGATTCGTGAGAATGACGACAATGATGATGTATTGATACTTACACCACCCGAAGTTCGCTGGTGTTCCTAGTCTCATTCGTTCTATCATTATAGATTTGATCTTTGATCTTTATCGACCGGAACTATTCCTTCATTCCCTTGTCCTTGCACACTTTGAGGCTTACGCTTGATGACCACTCACGCTTGCTCAGTCCTTGATATTCACTCAACATCTTTGAACGCGTTGATCTTTGATCTTTATTTATGTTAGATGATCGTTAAAGATCAAAGATCGAGACTTTTGATGATCTTTCACACCTTTGTCCTTGTACTACAGTAATCATCACTGATACATTCTTCTTCCTTTTCTTTTTAGTCTCTTTCTTTCTTCTTCTCAGACTCATCCCATGGGTTATTAGAGATGCAAGAAAAGCGAATTGAAAGGCGAGAATTATGAGCCCCTTTCTCTTTTGCTATTCTTCTACCCCTCTCCTCTCCCACTACCTCTACCTTCCCTCAACACCTCATTTCTCTTCCTCTCTTTGTCTCTCTCCCTCTCACTCATTAGTCATAGTGCCTCATCTCGCTCTCTCATTCTCGATTCCAGACGAGACATGAAGACAGAGAGAGAGACAGACTCGGTTTGAATATGTTTCGCTCTAGCTTATTATCTTTGCAAGCTCCCACAGTATTGTTTCTTTTTTCCATTCGGCCATTAAAAATTCTAGTGAAAATATAGGATTACGGTACCGTATCAGTGATTAATCGGGGTAAAGTTGCCTGACTGACGATGAAATGACTGTGAAAATTTGTGTTATCCTAACGGTCCATCGTTGTACCGTATAATCTGGGTTACTGTATGTGTGGTCTAGAAGTACTAGTAGTGGTCGTTTAATATTCTTCCCCGGCAGTCATTCGCTTGATCTTCTTCCTCTTTTTCCTATACTCATTTATGTGAGGGAATCTCTATTGTCAACCCCCGAAGGGCCATAAAGCAAACGAGTGGAAGTTAAGAGGGAGAGGGAGGGGAGGGGAGAAGGAGAGGGAGAGGGAGAGAAGGAGATAGACAAAGAGAGGAGGAATCAGAAAGAATGGAGAGGCAGATGTGAGAAGGAGATTAGAATGATCTCCGTTAATTGGATGAATAGATAGATAAAATGGATGAGAAGATGGAATAACATATTGTGATGATGATCGTCGAGGATGATGACGTAGTGTGTTTGTGGAACGCATACACCGAATAGCTAGGTTACGCATTTTCAAGATGCTGCCGGGTTTTCGAAAAAAAAATCACAAAATGGGACCAGGCTTCGTTGTTCGAAACTTATTTATGATGGCACGAAGTGATAAAATAATTTTTCGGTACGAGGGTCAATCCTGTTCCGTAATTTGCGTTCTGAGAAAGAGCGATATTTTGAACAGTTTGAATTGTGAAAATGAAGATAGTGATGAGGGTATCAAAGTTGTATAATAATTGTCTAACGTTGGCTACAGTATGATTATCTCTTTGTCAATGTCTCTTTTATCTTCCCTCTTATGGCGCACTAAAAAATAGTGGAAAACGGAAAATGGCGGCTTTCCAGGGTCTAAAAAAGCACCTGGAAACTCGAAAATTTGAATTCGCGGGCGCGAAAAAAGGTGCGGGAATTCAAATTCTGGCTTTCCAACTGCGGTTTACTGCGGTTTAAAAAGGATGTTAAGTAGGAATTTAAGTTCCTACGCTTCAGAAAGGTCGAAAAATGAAATTTCAGCTTTATTTAAGTTTTATAACCGCAGAAAATCGCAGTTAGAAAATCAGAATTTGAATTTCCGCGCCTTATTCGCGCCCGCGAATTCAAATTTCGAGTTTCCATTTTCGGTTTTCCAGTGTACTTTTTTAGACCCCGGAAAGTCGCCATTTTCCGTTTTCCACTATTTTTTAGTGCGCCATAACCCATGTAATCATCCCTCTTTTTTCACGTCATGTACAGGATTTTTGATTATGGTAGATTGATGATCTTTGAACTTTTAGGATGAGTAGAATACAAGAGAGTTGGTGTTGACGAAATTCTAAGGTGGAAGCAGTCCTTCTTGATCGTGTAGAGTACGGTTGACCTTTGATCTGATCAATTTGTTCTTGACTACGGTTGATTGGTCTTTGATCTTTCTCAACAGCAGTTTGATGATCTTTGATCTATCGTATTTAGCACTATTACATTTATATTTGATCATATATAAGTGACGATCTTTTATCGTTTATCTTCTAATGGATGGAATTCCGATAGAAATCAATTCATAAGTAGTACGGTAGTTGCCTGATCTTTGATCTTTCCACTATCGCTGACTTTTTTATGATGCTCTATCAAATTCAGTGAAGAGATCTCAGCCATCTAAATTTATCTGGAGAAATAGACCCAGACTTTACTTTCTCTCCCTCTCCCTTATTCCTCTCTCCCTCTACCCTCCCTCTATCCAACTACTTCTCTCTCCCCTCTACAAATCCCATCGGGCCTCAACTTCTACTGCTTTCATGATACTCGACCCTCGGAGAGTAACCACTGGTCACGCTATCCTGTTACTTTCTACTATCTCATTCTTAGTCTTTGGCCTCAAATCTTAATAATCATAAGTCTTAGGGTCATGGCATAGTTAGTCTTAAGTCTTTTTTTTACTTATTGATAAGGTCGCAGTGACTTAGTAAGTCCCTTCTATCCTTGGTGATATGGCGTTGAAAGGTGATTCTTCCTTCCTTTGCTTCCTTTCACTTGCTAGGATTTATGCCCTTTACTAGTCGCATTTTATTGTTCCGCTTCTCCTTCTCTCTCTATCTAGATACCCTCCCCAATTAAGTATACTCTCTCCCTCCCTTTACATGATTTCTCCCCTATCTCTTTGTCTCTCTGACACTCTCTCCATATTCAACGCTCTCTCGTCCATGCTTCGTCCTCATATCAATCGTGCATGCAGAATTGGTAAGATGGCTGTCACCTATAGCTGTCACCTCTCCCTCTCCTTTTTTTTACTCTCCCTCTCCCTCTCCTACTCTCTCACTCTCTAACTTTCCTCCAGGCGTTCGTCCAGTTGCCTTGTATACCTCTATCAATCCAGTCATAGGTATTCCTGTCTATCTCTCTCTCTTTCTCTGTCACTCTCTCCATATTGCATGATCTCTCATCTCTGACTTCTTCCTTCGTTCATTGCCCTCTAATCTCATTGTGGGGGCTTGTTTCTGTGGTTGTGTCCGGTAGAGGAATACACACACACCAAAGAAGTTGAACGGTCAGAAGGACACCCGATCTCTCTCTCTCTCTCTCTCTCTCTCTCTCTCTTTCTCCATTTCTCTCCCTCCTCCCTCCTTTCTCTTTTTTTCTCTATCTCTATCCCTCCTCTCTCCCTCCTTTCTCTTCTCTCCCTCTCCTTGTGGGGGGTGAAAAGGGAACGGAAGAATGGAATGAGATTGAGTCACAAATGGAGAGTTTCCCTTAGTGTTCGCTTATTCTTTCTGCCTCTCTATCTCTATCTCCGAAGGGCAAATACTTCATCTTCTATCATCGTTGTCTTATTTCATCTTTTTATTTCCCTCCTTGTCATTCTTCTGCTCCTCTCTCTCTCTCTCTCTCTCTCTCTCTCTCTCTCTCTCTCTCTCTCTCTCTCTCTCTCTCTCTCTCTCTCTCTCTCTCTCTTTCTCTCCCTCGCTCCTCCATCTATCTCTGCCTATCTATCTCTCTCTCCTCTCTCTCCACCAACTTGACTCATCTCTTTCTTTATCACCAGCTGATTTTATGTGCAACCTCATCCTTAATACTTCATAATGTTTTTTTATATCGTTCTTGGTTTCCATTCGCATTGACATAGGTATAATCATAGATCATTCTAATATGATAGATATTATTGATCATACATTTTCGGTGCCCTCACCGAATTGTTTTTATATAGTGGGTCGATTTAGAAAAATCGTTATTTTTCGCAAAAATTGTAATCTTTCACATAAAAATGAGCATTATATAGTGGGTCAACCCTGAAAATGCGCCGTAAGGGTATGAAAATGTATGATTATTGATTAAGTGGTATCAGGCATCTATAGTATTTTTTTTTGATTTATTGATTGAAGTGGGAAGAACTGGTAATTGTGTATATTTCGTGGATAAATTGTCCTGGACTGGAGTACATTTACTGTATTCCTTCTCTTCCTCTTCCTCTCTCTCCCTCTCCTCCCCCCTCTCCCTCTCCCCCTCTACCTCTTTCTCTGCCTCATGGAGGCGTAAGAATGAACTGAAGAATCGAGTGAGATTGAGCCGCAGAATTAACACTTCGATGTTCACTTATTCTTTCATTCTGTCTCTAGAGGGCAAATACTTCATCATCATCTTCGTCATCTATTATCATCATTGTCTCATTTCTTTTTTTTCTGTAGCCTCAAACGAGAAATATAGATGATGACGATGACTATCTCTTCTCTATCGTCATCGGCATCAGCTATATTTCTCACCATTTTCTTCTTTGAGCGGTAGTTATTATTGATTGTCATGATCAGTGTAGGTATTGATTTATTGATTGATTGAAAGAGTAAGAACTGGTCATTCTGTATATCTTCTCTATCTCATGGATAAATTGTCCTGGACTGGAGTACATTTACTGTATCTCTAGTATCCGTAACTCTCTTTCCCTCAGTCTCTCTTCCTCTCCCTCTCTTTATTTCTCTTTCTTCTTCTTCTTCTTCTCTCTCTCTCTCTCTCTCTCTCTCTCTCTCTCTCTTCTGACGACCATTCAACTATTGTATGTGAGGGAGGGGAGGAGGAATTGTTCTCTCCCTCTCCTTTCATCATCATTCCACTATTTCTCTCCTCCTCTATTATATTATTGTCTATTCAATATTCTTGTTCGTCATTTCTTTGTACTACAATACAATATCTACTGGTTAATACGAAATTTTATCGATTGATTGATTGATTAATCAAATACAGTAATCTAATATTGATATTGATATATTTATTATTGATGTACTGGTGTACTGTAATCTGCTAATGAAATTGATTGATGTGAATATTTTATTGATTCTTGGGATAGTCATCTACTGTAGAGTGAGATGGTTTTGGTCTTGACCCGAATGAGTTCATCTTCATTCCTTGTGTTTTATGTCTAAGAAGACGGAGTTATAATGGCATGAGAGAAGAGGAACGGTAGGCGAGGGGAGAAGGAGGAGGGGGGAGCGAGATAGGAGAGGGAGAGAGGTCCAGGATCTACTAGTAGAGATATGGCGAGATAAGCATCATCCCAATCTCGTATGACGCTCTCGTAGTCGTTTGCTTGTTATTCGAGATTATCGATCGAGGAGTACTGTATCCTTAGGGATACTGTAATCCGCGATCGATAATCTTGATTCATTGATTACTGCATCCCATTGATTGATTGGCGATGCTGTATGTATTGTTCTCTATTGATTGATTAACCAATTACCGTATCCAGAATAGTGACGATAGATACTGTAGGCGTAACTGATATTGAATTATTGAAGATAAAATTGATTGATTGTCGGCGGTTGTTTTGCTCGCCTTCTTCATCTTTCTCGTCCAATGTAAACTATCGATCATTTCTCGTGTAGATGATAACGATTGAATTGAGAAATAGGGGGAGAATGAAAAAGAAGTATATTTAGAGGGGAGATGACAAGGTAGAGGGAGAGGGAGAGAGAGAGAGAGAAAGAAAGAGAGATCACGAACAAGTCTAATCATCTCTAATATCGTGTTTCTGTAGTGTATATCTCAAATATTTGTACATCATCTGTTAATCACTTCTTTTTTCTTAAACTTTCTTCTCAACATTCGTGAGTAGCAAGCAGGGCTGTGCGAAAAAAAAAATTCGAAAAACGAAATTTTTCGGAAATAAAAGTCGAAAAAATCGAAAAATTTCGAAAAAAATCGAAAAATGTTGTATAAGAATTTCTAAATGTAATTTCTTTTAATTTCTCGCGACTTGCTTGGCTTGCACGAGTCCCATTTACTATATCAAGCTAAAGAATACTATCCAAAGTGTCTTTTTGAGAGAGTGTGGATTATTCTATGGTAGTTCAGTTAGACAACCTATCTATAAGAGAATTTGCCAGACAAATTAATACAATTACAGTTGCAAAAAATGATTAAATTATTACAAACGTTACCTGGAATACAACTACAGAATTTTCAACTAATACCGAATTGAAATATTCAATTTTAAGTGCTATTTTCAGTTCTCTTTTTTTTCGATTTTTCGAGAAAAAAAGTCGAAAAATTTTTCGTCGAAAAAATTGTTCGAAAAAAGTCGAAAAATCGAAAAATTCGAAAAATCGAAAAACGAAAAATGCACAGCCCTGGTAGCAAGCATATCAGTGTTAGTCTCACGTTAGTGATAGTTTGTCTTCCGTCTTTAGGCCCTCTCTACCTCTTCCCTTTTTTTCAAAGTCTCTCCCTCTTCCTTTTCCAAACTCTCTACCTCTCCCTTTTGTAAGCAGTTACGGAGTGAGCAATCCCACTATGTCTGAGGTCCATCTCAATTTACTCTCTCACCTTTCTTCTCTCTCTCTCTCTCTCTCTCTCTCTCTCGTCCTTCGGTCTCTTCATGACTTTCCCCTCTCTCGCTGATCACTCAAACTGTCTATCCAATCTCTGTCCCTCTCGTGAGTATATCATCACTATATCACCGTTACGAGTCAATATTTGAGTGTTCCGTTTGTTCTCTCATCTTTACGGACTGTACACTGTCGATCGTAGTGATGACATTTTATTGATTTTGAATGTGATTCATTCAATGTCAGAGATCATGGCTTTTTTTTGCGTATTTTCGAAAAAAAAGCTTACAAGGGAATGGTCAACCATCCCCGTCAAGTTATGACTAGTGACATATACCATTCCAACCGCCATGCGATTCTGATAATACATAGTTAATGACTAGACTCAAACGTTTATGATCTTCGAGAAAATCGATATTGAAATTCGGCCAAATTCGTGTGGTTTTCTACACAAAGCATGCGGATGGGTTGGTGAACTCTACTATCTTCTTTCGAAACATGAGCTCGTGTAGTGTAGTGGATAAGATGCCTGCGTTTACTTTTGACTGTCAAGGGTTCGACCCCCCTTGCCGCACTTTTCTTTTGCTGATTTCGATTTTCTCGAAGATCATAAACGTTTGAGTCTAGCCATTAACGGTGTATTATCAGAATCACATGGCGGTTCGAATGGTATATGTCACTAGTCATAACTTGACGGGGATGGTTGACCATTCCCTTGTTAGCTCGGTGATTATCATGGAACACACAATAGGATTATGAGAGGTTAATCGAATCAGAGAGTGCCCTCTCTGTTTCACACACTCTCTCGTCGTCGATCTCTCTTTCTCTGCAACTGATCGGTCTCTTCGTACACCTATGCTCTCTCGTCGCTTTTCTAATTGTCTTATCACTTAAAACTCTCGGTGTCTCTCGCTCTCTTTTTCACTCTCTCCCTCTACCTCTCCCTCCCCTCTCTCTTTTCGCCCCTACTTTTCGGCTTTCGTCAGAGATAAGAAAGAGATAGAAAAGCATGCTTGATCTTTCGGAGTCTCTCTCGCTACCTTTGCCTCTATCCCTCTTCATTTTTATCCCTCCTCCCTCTCCCTCTAGGCTTGTATATCTCTCCCTCTCCTTCTCTAACCGTGTCTGTTCATCTCTGAGAAATTACGTAGATAGAGGAAGATGTTATCTCTTGATGAGAGGGAGGGAGGGAGGGAGAGAGAGAGAGGGAGAGGGAGAGAAATAGTTGAGCTAGTACTCCATTCATTCCATTCCAATTCCTTTTCTTCTCGCTTATTCGCTCTCTTGTTTCGTGTCCATGTTTGTTTCTCTCATTATTGATTGATTTGCTTAGTACCTGAGATCAAAGATCAGAGATCAATTGGTTGTTTCTACTTTGATCTACTGTATGCCTCTGTTTTTTCTCGTTTATGACTCGAATTTTACAATTTAACAACGTAATGAGGGGAGAGAGGGGGGGGGGCTATTTGATACTGTGTCGGCCTCTATGTGTTTGTATGATTACTCCCACCTGAACATACTTATGTACCTCTTGTCTTTACTTTCTACCTCTCTCTTTCCCTCTCCTTCTCCCTCTCCCTCTTTCTCTCCCTCTCTCTCATCGATCATGAGTATGTATACATGAGCGAGTTCAGTTCAGTAATCGATTAGGTGCATACTTTGTTACTGTTGTTAATGTAAGTGATAGAGGGTGGAGTTCTATGGAGAGAAAGCGGGAGGAAGGAATGGGGAGAAGAGAGGGAGAGGGGGAGGAGAGGGTGAGGGGAGGAGGAGGGAGAGTGGCATAGTAAGTGATTGAATTGATGTTATTATTCCCACTACTCACTGTTCTTCTTCTCATATTTTAATGTTCTTCTATCTCCCTTTGAGAGTTATTTCACTGGCAGAAATAGTGGAGATAATCTGTAGAATGGTACAGCAGGAGAGGGAGAGGGAGGGAGAAGGAGAGGTACAATACCTGCCTCGATAATGTTTTCAATGATCATATATGGTCTCTTTTTGTAGCTCCGTTACCTAATTTGCATATGAACAGAGTGTCCACTGCAACGAAAGAACAGAGACTGATTGTCTAGTCTCTCTATTTCCATTTATCGATTGATTTCTCTTCTTTTAATAGTTCCTCTTGACTCCGCCCACTGTTCTATTTTCCTTTTCTTTATTTCGTTTATTCATTCTCTTTGATTGGCACCCCCCGTTTCTACTTCTCCATTTCTTATATGTCAATCTTTCACTATTATTCTGTATACAGTGTTTTTTTACTCGACTGTATGACTGTCTGTCTCTCCCTCTACCTCTACTCTCCTCTACCTCTCTCCTTCAACTCTTCTCTCTACCTCTACTTCTACCTCTCTCTGTGTTACTAGTATGTGGTTGCTAATGTCATAATTTATCGATTAATTCCCCCAACTCTATCCAGATAGGATATCCGTGTGTGTTTATTATGGTTGCCTGAGTAACGCGGAGCGTTTGAGAAGAACTCTGTAGTAGGGAGATAGATGGTAGACGTTCGATTATCCATAACTTTATCTCTCACCTTATATCAATCTATCGATCCCCCTCTCTAGGTGTTATTTGTTTTGGTTGATTGTAGTTATTGATTTTAAAAAAACATTTAATACACCTTTTTATTTGTTCTTCTTAATTATCATTAATTTTTCCATGTGCCTCAGTCTTCATGAAAATGTCCTATAATATTGTTTCTTGCCCTAGTACCACCATTTCCTGTCCATGCATAGGCGCGGACAGGGGGGTGAAACCTGTAAAATTAACTTTTTTTTAAACAATTTTCTGTTCTGATACCCCCTGTAGATTCGAGCTCCATATACTTCGCCCATGTATGATCCTGTCGTTTTCTTGTTTCTCCTTGTCCGTATATTTTTTCCGCTCTCCTCCATACTTCAATTAATGTTATTCGTCATAATATTATTATTATTATTAATTCCAGGTCCGGTCAGCCTCTTTCTCCTCTCCCCTCCCCCATCGATGCCCTTCTGATTGTGTCTACGTCGACCACAGACTGTAATCAATCAATACTACCGTAACCCATCCCCTGGTCCCACAACGAAGAATGTCGATTACGGTAGGCACGGCTGGTGGCGGATCGATAACCCTCGATACGTCGGGAGAGTTCTACGACACGGCGTCCGGAGATGTGAGTATTTTAAAATATATTTATATATTTTTTAAATATTATGAAATATCACCACCTGTCATCCTTCGTATCAGTTCATTTGTCTTCAATCAATCAATGTCGTCATGATCTCTAATGACGTTTACCTTTATTGTCATAATGATAACTAGTATCACCAGTTAGGGAGAAGATGAAAAATCGATATTATTTCTCCATAACTCCATAATATTAAGTTTAGAAATAATTCTGTCTATTCATAGCGGGCAAAGCACCATAAATATTTATTTTGTAAAATATTATTAAATTATAATTATATTGAGCGTGCAAGACGATATTTGTACCTTTTAAATTAAAAGTTTTAATTAACTCATTTAATCTATTGATCACACTCCATCATCTATGCTTTACCATTCCATAGCCGTGACCAGTCTGTAGTACAGACTCTGTACTCTTCTTCTCTCCATGTTAGGATAACTCTCTTCCTCTCCTCTTTCTCTCATCTCTCCTTCTCTACTCTCTACCCTCAGTACTTGTAGGATTACCGGAACAACCACCATCATTGGTCTTCCTCTTTACCGCTCTATAGTAGCCCTCTCTCTCCTCTCTTCCCCACCTCTTTCTTTCTCTCTCTCTCTCTCTCTCTCTCTCTCCCTCTCTCTCCCTCTCTATCGCGAGTTTCAGACAAAACGATCAACATGAACGTTGTTCTACTCGACGAGCTCTTCAATATGAGTACAAACATGAGGGGGTTTGAAAACAAAATTATTTTGGGGTCATCTTCAGGTTCATTTATCTCAAAACACGGGTCGATCGATTTTTGATTTTTTTGCATTATTCGATGCGGCATTTTTTGCTCTATAAAATGAGGCTAAAATTGGGCTGCCGTTTTTTGTTTTATAATTTTAATTAAATTTAGAATGTTGTGAGGAGGTAAAAAAATCAGTTTGCGATCGGATATCCGGACCGTCCAATAGCGAGTTTTTGTTGCATAGGCATATATGTAATTATTCCACACTAATATTGGACCTAGGTCGCTCCACTTTTTTTGGCGAAAATCGAGTTTTCAAATTTCGAGAACCCGCCACATCTGTGTTTCAAGGACCCAGCCCAAATGAATACCCAATTTGTGATAGGGGGCCATGGGGGTATCCACAAAAAAAAATTGAGCCAAATCGGTGAGGTCGATGTCCGGGGTCAGTGGCTCAACCCTCGAATCTTACTGAGCCGGTGTCTTAACTAGTACTGGATGTTATGATCGCAAGAAATTCAAGAGCTCAAGCGATATTAGATACCCTCTCTATTGATGTAGTCTATCATATTTCGAGTTCTCTTGACCATTCGATCTTTGTCATCAATGTTAATTGCAGTAATAATTTTATAGATATGTAAAAAAATTATTACTACGATCATTGATGTAATCCTGTTATTCTTCTTTTGTTTGTGTGTGTTTTCGTGTCTTTCTCCAGCCGCAACCCCGAGTCCTTCCTGTGACATGAAGAAGTTTTAGCACTGATGGATGAGGTTGTCTCTCTCTCTCTCTCTCTCTCTCTCTCTCTCTCTCTCCCCCTCTCTCTCCGCTCTTCCTATCACTTCATGTATTTCTCTGTTTTCTTCTTCTCTCCATCAAGTCTCCAGGGACTACCATCTAAGGTCATCGTCCTCTTTGATCTCTTACTCTTCATCTTCTCTATATCCACTTCATCTTCTCCTCTCAAGAGAGGAATCTGATCTTCCTCCTCCTCTTCTTGCTCTATTCCTTATCTCGTTGCTCTTCTTCGGAAGAACTTTTCCCCCGACTAAACTTGTCGGATTCCTGCACGTCCACGGGGTTAAGAGAGTGTTTATGTTATGAGTTATGCTGATTTGTCGTGTAATACGGTAAATTAATGGGTATTGAAAGAGAGAACACCTTGACCATTTCATAACCATCTCGGTCCTGGCTCCGCCCCCATGTTGTATCTAAGGCTTCTTCAATAGTGCCGACAATCTGTGTTTTATCGATTGGTTTTGATCGTTAGACTTCGATATTCGTTTAAAAAGAGAACCGAACGATAATAAAATCCGGTGATTGCTGCTATTTGATTACATTGTTCACCATCATCATCCCATTCATCCGTTTCTTAATCTGTTCCTATCTCTCCCTTTCCTTCTCCTCTCTCTCTCTCTCTCTCTCTCTCTCTCTCTCTCTCTCTCTCTCTCTCTCTCTCTCCATCTCCCTCTCTTCCTCTATCTCTCCCTCTCTCTATGTTTCTCCAACCACTCAATCCACTGTCGATCGCTATGGTACAATCCGATTTGCTCATTCCTCCTTCTTCATCTCCTTCCTCTTTCATCCTCATCTCTCCCTTCATTGCTCTACCTATTGTTTCCGCTTGGCTGCCCCTATAGTTTTAGTGTGGATGTGTACCTGAGAGGAGAGTAGGAGTCTCTTGTACATCCCTGCGGCGGTTTGGGGCAGTATTGATCGCGAAACGAAATAGTGTGGAACAGTCAGTGACGTAATCGACTACTGATATCTCGTTGATCAGAGAACATAGCGATGGCCCGAAGATGTGATCTAAACAACTGATTCATTGTCAGAAGCTTCAGTAACTCAATATATTCTTTATGGATTTATTGATCAAGTATGTCGATGGTGAATGCTATAAACTGATAGTGTCCACAGTCACGAAGAATACACTGAAACTCGCTAAGTAGATTAGAGTGTCGTTCCGCTGGTGAAACGCACATTCGATGCCGTGCAATTGGGCGACGACGTTTCTCAATCCTGTATTATTACACCAATCGATTCGGCCATAATTGGGCGACGTTTCCCAATCGACAGTACACCACCACATGTGCCATCATATACACCACTTTGCGGAGATACACACATTACTCCCTCTTTCGCAATGCTAAGAGAGAGCAATTACTGTGTCTATGCTACCTGTTACTCCCTCCCTCACTCTTTCCGTCTCCCTCTCCCTCTTACCCCCTCTCCAACAGTGTCGATGGAGACATTATACAGGACTAGTCAGAGGGCCTAATATATGTGTCTTCCGTTCCGTGTGTCTATTCCTGGCTTCGTTTGCCTTTCCGACTTGTGCTCGTTAGCGACTAATAAACGACACACGGTATCTTTGAAGAGGGATTGTGAAAGGAGACTAAATGGGGGAGAATAAGAAGAAGAAGAAGAATTGGTTCTCTTAGGAAATGGTGAAGGTGTTCTCTGTTCCGATCCCTTTTCTTAGTTTGTCCTCTCGATCTTTCCATGTACGGTTTGCCCTCTCTCTCAGTGACATCGTCGTCATCTTCTATCGTCCCCCTTCTTCTTTCTCCCCTCTCTCCCTACATGAACAACCATCACAAGAACACCATCACCTCCTATTCCATTCAATTGAATAGAAAGGCAGAGTGAAACGGTTCTTTTTCTTCCTCTTCCTCCATTCTTGACATGGTTTGACTGTTAGTCCCATTGTTGCGAGATTGATGGGTTACTGTATGTCTTGTATTTATTGCTGTCCTGCTAATCATCCATGTTTAGATTACTGTAGTTTGATGGTACTTGGACTTACGGTAGCTCTTCTAGTATAGGAGTATGGTAGATCATGTTTGCTGAGCTATCGATCGATACCATTGTGTTATTGTCATGCTCATGTACAGCTTGTTCGTGAACACGAAACGGGGGAACACGCTTGTGGGAGTGGGAATTGTGTGAATTGAATTCCCTCGTTCCCTCCCGTTTCTCTTATTCTTATTCTCAAGAGGCTGTATCGTGGAGTTGTCTGAGAGACCGGGGGGACTGATCATATTCGATCAATGATCGATTAAATCTTGGCCTCACCGCGATTTTTAGGATACGGTAGCACCGTCCTATTCCTAAATTTCGTGGTGTATTTTGGTTGTCCTACTCCTGCAAATCCTGGAGATGATCCATTGTCTCTCAGAAAGAGTATTACATTTCCTGATCACTATTAAGAGTGAGGAGAAGAGTAGGGGGAGGGGGGGGGGGATGGCATGAGAGGTGTCCCTCCCTTCCCCTGATCCTCCCTTCTCAAGTGGCCTCACAATACATCATTCTGTATGAATTGGAACAGGAGAGAAGGAAATTGAGAGATTGAAAGAACACAGATCCCCTACCATAGACACACAGACAGATAGACAGAGATCTTCTCCATGGACACTCTTAGAGTGGTCCATAGACAAGAGAAGGTGGTTCATATTGTCTCGATCAGTTCATTCAGGTCCGTTCTCTTTCTTTCTTACACTCGTTTGCTTTATCTTTCTCCGTTTTTTTTTGTGTGGACGGATTTACTGTGTCCTCTTTCCTCCTCTCGGTACACTTTGATTTCTGCATTTTTTGCGATTGAGATATCCGTAATGGTTCTTAAATCCATTGTCCTTTTAGTGGGGATTAGAGGTCATTATGGGGGTGGTTGTTTGAGTTAGAATACTCTTTTGAAAATTGTCTTGCCTGTGTCTGACTTCCACATCGCATTGCAGAATATCTAGGTGAGGTATGCTTGAACTCGGGGTGAGCTTAGGTTTACTTATGATGCCAACAACGTGTGGGATGAGTCGTAGAGAAGAGAGTATGATTCATACATTCTGAGGGAAGTCGGAGAGGGAGGGGAGAAGGGTTGATGATGGTACAGTTTGTTCAACTCTCTGAGAGAGCATATCGAGTTTTGTAACGGTTTCACAATCGAACATATGACAATTCAGTGTTTCTTTTGAGTTTAGTGAGAGTTTCTCCTCTAAAGAGTTTGAGGTATTCTTCTCTCCATTATAAGTTTTTGACTATTGCGTAATGTATTCGTTTTTTGTTCGTCATCATATTATTGTGTTGATGTCAATGCCTAATCTGCTAACAGATGAGGTTGATTAGATGAAGTAGATGTATGATGACGGTAGGAGTAAGTAGATGGGTAACCATGTACTCGCTAGTTTGGAATTGAATTGGGATGATCTTTTTTGTGGCTCCCGTCTACTTCCTCTTTCACTCTTCTCTTTTTGTCTATGCTTAACTTTACCCTCGTCCATTGTCTCATTGGTCTTCTGAATGACGACTCGGAGAATAGGTGGACTAGCGACTTACTGCTTACTTACGTACTTCCCTGCGACTTGCTCACGTACTGCCTGTTATAATTGCTGCCTTGTCTAATTTATATTGTATCTGACTGCCTATCTATCTTTCTTATTGTCTTTCTCTGTTGTCTTTGCCTCTATTATCATTTTCATCTTCATTGTTATTGTGATTTATTCTCAAGTGTCTATATCTATCTATTTGGAAGATTCTTCATTCACCCTTATTACTAGATTTTACTGGAATTTGTTTGTATTTATTGGATATCATCTTCTTAATTTCTTTGTGTGTTTGTTCTCTAATTAGGGTATATATAACCCCCCTTCTGATCCTCACGTAGTCTCGCTTAATTAGGACCATAGAAAGCCCTCATGTTGCCTTTGCCGCACAAATTAATCATCGCCCATCGTTTCATGCTATGCATCGTTGTTACTGCTAGTGTTTTGAATGCGCGGGCTTGGACACCCACTCATACAGCTTTACGGTCTTTAATGCTGTTAGGGTTACTATGGTGATGATATATAATATAATATGAATATGAGTTATCAGAATTCTCGTTTCCCACGTATTTGCGAGTATGTCACAGTCGTCATTGATGACGATAGCGGATTTTCCATGATTAGCAAGTGCTGAGTAGTTCTTAAATATCAAGGGTTACGGCAGCTACTTTCCTGAGACAAGCAAGAAGTCAGGAGTGGCCCCCCATGCACATCAGAGCCTACTCTTGATAAATGCGATTAAACTGTAAAACGGCAGCTAGACCTTCATCTCCCGTGCTATCCATACGTGTAGTCTATTTTGGTGTATTTAGTATTTTATCGTGAATATATCGCAGGTATTTGGCTTGAACAGCTGAATGTATGCGATGAGAGATGAGAGAGTATGGGGATTTGAGAGAGTGCCAGATCGTTAGAGATGTGGATTCTGTATCCCTTCTTCATCCACCGATCTCCCTCCTCTCTCTCCCACGCTGTCGATGATGATGATGATATCCTTCTATTGTTTTGTCCACACTATGTTGAGAGAGAGTATGGGAGAATGAGAGACCGCAGAGATGGAGAGGGAGAGAGAGAATGTGGATAGACAGAGAGGGTGTACGAGGGGAGGATCCACGGTCGAATGGATAAGTGGTCAAGAAGTCGAAGCTTTCTATACAGGGAGACGAATTAATATGTTAGAGTAGTTGTTGTTTATCATATGTTTGCCGAAGCGAGAAATCACCGGGTCGAAGCAGACTACGGGAGTATAGTAGATTTAGGAGTATCATAAAATCGATTAACTCAATAATGTTTTGGTAGTTTATTGATTAAGGTACGGTAGATGCTAGTCATTTGATCGTATATATCTCATAAGAATGTCCATGATTCATTATTGACAATTCATCTATCAATTCAATTGTTATCGTCTTCTATTCCTTCTCTTGATATGGCCAGAGTGAATCATTTATGATTGGGGTGAATTTTATCAGATATTTTTTCGTCATTCCCTTTCTCCCCTTCTTTCTCTACCTCTTTCTCTCCTTTCTATCACCCTTTTCTCTCTCTCCTCTCGTTCTCTCCTCTCCGATCATGTTCTCCGTCCCCTTTTCTTTCCGTTATTTATCACCTCTTATCTGCGATATGATTGTGCACTTTATATCAGGAGAGCGCGCTTTATAATCTTTGATCTCTTGCAAGTGCGTAAGTGTCCAAGCCCGAGCAGTCAGAATGGTGCTAGGGGATGTTGTGGTGTATAGATCATAGAGACTCTTGATATATCTGCTTGTTCTCATCTATAGTCGTCCATCTATCCCTTCTTCTTCCCACATTTCACACCTTTCACCCGTTGGAAGAATTTCTCTGTTGGTTGGCTGTCCCTGTATCTGAATCTGTCCCCCTCCCTCTAGCTCTCCCTGTCTTTCTCCCATCTCTGTAATATTCATACCGAGCACTGTTCGATGTAGTGAGTGAGGTGCTCAATAGTAGACAAACTATTCTTCCTCCCCTCTATAACTCCTCTCTCCCTCTCCTTTTCTCTTTCTCTCCCTCTACCTCTCCTTCTATTATTCGCTCACTTGAGAATTCACTTTTGAGGAAGCGATGAGCGAGATTTACGCAGGTGAGAGGGAGAGAGAGTTTGTGTCACTTTTTTCGTCCGATCCCTCTCTTTTTCTCTCTCCCTCTCCCTCTCCCTCCCTCTCTCCCTCTCCCTCTCCCTCCCTCTCTCCTTCTGTCATACCATCTAGTTGTCTGTTTTGTATGTTCTCCTCTCATTTCTCATCTCTGTCTCCCATACCTCTGGTTATGAGTCATGTACGCACACAGTAGTGTAGAAATTGGTGTTCAATCCTCTCAGTAGTATCGAGGTGTCAGTGCCCGCGCATTCAAAATGACTGCGCGGGCAGGGACACTGCGCATGTCTGATTGAATCTCGTCCTAAACGTGTTCATTATCATTCCCGCAATGACTGACGTCTTTACTCATTGATTCTCAGATTGTGAAATAACCATGTGAATATGGAAAATGGGGGTTGCTAAGGGATACCGGAGTCTCTCCCTTTCCCTCTCCCTCTCCCTCTTCATCTCCCCATACCTTTTCTATATTTCGATTTTCTTCATCCCTAGTGAAGGAAGGTGAGGGAGCTGTCATACTTCTTCCTCTCATTCTTCTTTTTGGTCTCTTCCTCTACATACCTACCTACATATCCCTCCTACTACCACTCTGTATACCTATAGTGTATATCCCTCGCTTCCTTTCTCTCATCATCATCCCTCCCCTTCCCTTCTCTTCAACCTCACTTCTTCCATCCAAATATATATAATATATTAGTCCGCGAGTCGCCCGATTTGTCCGTCCTGTCATTCACTCTTCCCTCTTCTTCTCTTCACTACTAGTAGACTAATTGCTCATCTCTCCACTAACCACCGTAAGCCGACCATACTGTGGGTGAGTGCATGCGTACTGTAGTGATTGATCTTTGATCTCTTGGCTATTGATCTTTGATCGCTTGGCTATTGATCTTTGATCTCTTGGCTATTGATCTTTGATCTCTTGGACTGATATAGTTATGCGTCTATAGGCTGTCACTCATCTTCTTTTCTATTCTTCTTCGTCTCCTTATTATGCCCCTCCCTTCTTTATTCGCATTAACGATCAAATTTATGTATGGTATGTTATATTTAGTACATATATTATGTATACAATAGTTGCTTCGCAATTATTACTCTACCTACTTCTCCATGTCTCTCTCTCAAACTATGTTCACTCACTCTCTCTCTCCCTCTCTCTCTCTCTCTCTCCTTGTATGACTCTTGTCCTCCTTACTTATTCTCCTCCTCCTTTTCGACCTTGTCTTCTCCTCCCTGGTCTCGAAAGGATAATTACAGTACTCAATCATTATTATACTATTACATTGTATTATGCGAACAGTGTGGGTGTATTATAGGACATGTGTATTAGAGTTTATTGAAAGTTCTTGTAGAGAGTACATACAGTCTGGAATAGTATTCATTATGTACTTACCATTGATTGATGCTAGTTGCTGCTTTTAAGAATCACAGATACCATTGATATTAATGCATTATTACATAGATAATCTAAACGGATCTTTAATTTGTGTTATGATCGTATGCATATGCGTTATAATCTTCTAATTGTAAGATGTTATAAGCTACTGTACAATTGTTGTAAAATAATACGGAGTACGGTAATTATCCTTTCGAGACATGAAGATCTAGATCTTCTTCTAGATCCAATGCCATCCTATAAGCATTTGTGTTATTGATGTTACTGTAAATTATGATGATAGTTGTATAGTACACATGAGATATTTCTCTTCTCCTCGAAGATGAAGACGTTTACGTCTTCATCTATATCGTTTTAATATCCTTTTAACGGAATGACTATCACCTTCTTCTTCTCTCTCTCTCTCTTTCACTCTCTCTCTCCTTTCTCCCCCCTCTCTCTCCGAAGAATTTCCGATGTATATAGATGGAGATAGATAGATGATGCATATCATCTCACCAACGATTCCATTTCTATCCCTTACCTCTGTTCCTGTCCAAACTACTACTCTATGCTAAACTCTTCATCGTTCTATATCTCTCTCTACACTAGCTTTACAATCTTTGTACCTCCAGAAAGGTATGATGACTCTCCTTCAGTCTTCTACATGTATACTAACTACTATGTTAGTCAACCTCTCTCTCTCTGATGTAGTATCTTCTTCTTCTTCTTCTTCTTCTTCTTCCTTTCATTGTCAATGCCCTTCACCCTCTCCTCTTCCAGGAGGAGTTCAACGATGTAATTCGAACTGTTTCACACTCTTTCTCTGCTTCTCTAACTCTACCTACCTCTTTCTTTCTCTCTCTCTCTCCCTCTACCTAGCTCTCTCCACATCTCCCTATGTCTCTCTATCTCCGACTCTCCTCTCCTCTCTCGAATACTCCGATCTATCATCATACAGGAGGGGGGGGGGATATTGGACATGCACAAACGGTTCTTCTTCTTCTTCTTCCGTCTCTCATATTCTCTTCCATTGTTCTTCTTCTTCTTCTCTGTCCCTCTGATTCCTCTCACTCCCCCTCTCTCATGCCATCTACCTCTGGATGCATAGATCCGCGCTCTCTCTCTCTCTATATTTCTATGACTTCTATCTCTATCTATTCCCTCATCCTCTTCTTCTTCCGGTTCATGTACGAGATCTGTCGTCTGCGTTGATTCCTTCGTCATTCATTTTTAAAACTTTTTAAAGTATTTGTATTTTATGACTATGAAAGTATCTTTTGAGTAGTTTATTTATCTATTGTTTCCTCACCTCCTCTTCCTCGTGTCTGATGATGTGAAGAAGTAGAATAGAGTAGAATAGGAAGGGGTGAATTCGTTATTAGTAAGCAACCACTTTTGGGTATGTCTCTCCCTCTCCCTCTCCATCTCCCTCTCCCTCTCCCTCTCCCTCTCTCATCTTCACCTTTCCCCTCCTTTCTTCCCAATTTCTATTCACCTCTATTCATTCTACAAATGATTCACTCCCCTTTCTCAATATGCTCACTTCTTTCATTTACCATTGTTAAATACTTCAATCAATAATATCTTTCTGTCATCTACCGTACCTCTCCCGATCAATCAGTAAACATGATATCCATGATGAATCTTAAATCTATCCGTCTACCGTATTCATCTCATGATCAGATAACAATAATATGTTTTTATCATCTTTAGTATCCCTACTGTTCAATCAATATTATCTACCGTATACCGTATCCAATCAATAATCCCCTCATTCCATTCAGGACTCGTCATCGTCGCCTTCTATGCGATTGAACGGCTCGGCCGGCAGCACGGCCTCCGTCGCCTCTCGTCTGTATCACGGGCGAACCGGAGGTGCCAGTGGACACTCACGAAGGTATACGGTTGATGGGGGTATACGGTAGTACGGGCGCTGTAGATCGCAGTAGGATACGGTAGATGGAGGGTACTGTAGAAAGGTGTTTGGAGTGTGATAGAGTAGAGTGAGATGCTGGTTGGCGGATCATCAGGGATAAGATCGAAGAGGCTTCGGCTAAAGTAACGCACATTGAATTATCGATTAATTTCCTTTACAGAGGCAGCTTCGGTTCGTCCGACCCGGACAATGAGCTGATCTCTTTCTCGGACAGCGAGCCTCAGAACGATATCAACTATCTCTCCACCCAGGTACTGTAGCTTCACTCCAGTGTTCTATCACGAACTGGATTTATTTTACCAATTGTAAAGATTGTTCTTCTTCTTGTAGATTCATGAACTATTCCGAGAGGTAAGTTGTATACAACAATGTTTCCATATCTGTAATGTCCCTTTTCTCTCTCCGCTCTTTTACAAATTTGCTGACTATTTTTGTTTCTCTTTAAAGGCACACCTCGAGCTAATTTCGCTCTCCACTCTGGCAGCAATCTCTCGTATACAGAGAAAGCTAGAGTGCATTGCGAGAGAGTTTCCAATGAACTCAGGTTGTCCCTTTAAGGCTTGGATCGAACAACTTGTCCCCCTATACATTAACTGCTACTTATATGTTCATCGTCATAGATTTAGTGTAACGATTATTGATTATATTATGCTAAAAGACTTATTATCGATTTTGGGCAGTCCTTGTCAGTTGCCGATTCGCTTTGTCTACCGTAATCTTTCTTGGGTTACGGTAAATGCTGTCTTTTCTCGTTCACATACTCGAACGGGGCATGTCTATGATTTGCCGGATACGATCCTTGATCCTTGGGTCAACCAACATTATTGATTGATTGGATAGAGATCAAAGATCAATATGATGATCGATATGATGTGCAGGTGTCGTCGTTGACGAAGAAGTTGACGGATATGGAGGATTCGCGAGTGGCGGCGTTGGATGAGAGAAGTAGATTGAAGATGGAGAATGCAGTGTTGAATGAGAGAATTCATGTGTTGGAGGAACAGAATATAGCGATTGAACAGAGGTATGGTAATAATAATAATAATAATTATTATTATTATAATAATGTATTTATCCAAAAAAACCGGTATGGCATGACATAAATCTGATTGCCTGGTTTATATATTTTTTTTAACATTTAGACACACAGTAGAGGGGGGTCACCGGATCTGTAAAGATATTTCCTCTGACCCTTATCTATTTTGGGCATGATCCATAATATGTATTGCGTGGCGTATTCGAATCCCAGACATACAGTGAGAGAAAATAATTGAGATTAAAGAGAAATGTGCTTGGAAGGCTAATGTTAAGAAGATTCTAAGGCAAGAGATGATGTGATAATAGTGTCAATGACTTGTTGTGTCAGAGGAACGATTTATTGCAATCGGGTTATAATCTTAGTTACTATGTTGATTATCCTCGACATTATCATTTTATTTCTCCATTGTGCTCCTTTGTGCATTGGATGAAGCATGAATCCACACTGTAACCTTCCTCTTTAATACCCTCCACTATCTTCTAATGATTCTACACTCAAAAACAACATGTCAATATAATAGTAAAATTAAAATTAAAAATAATAAAATATATATTCCTTAATGAATGCTTATTGCAGATATCAAGAGCGTCTGGAGGAGGAGAGAGCTCGATATCGTGATAATGTCCATCGGAGTGAACGAGAAAAGCAACTAGAGATGGAGAGTGCCATGCTCAAGTATCAGGTATGTGACACATCGAACTGCCTGATGATGATATTTGTGTATACGGTAGTCGAGGCTACGGTATGATAGGTGATAGGGGCCAATGACTTGACAAACTGATACGACGAAAAGTTTTGGCGTTTCTATTTAAATAGAAGGATAATTGTATTGTATTGTAATTGTTATTGAAACCTTGTTCTTTTTTTCTAGAATAATGGTAATGAATATATTTATAGATGCTGGAGAAGGACGTGACGCAGATGCAGAGTGAGAAAGAGAAATACCAATCGACTGTCGATAAACTGAAGGTACGGTGGTATTTTGATCTTTGATCTTCGATCGATGAATTAGTAGTACGACATACATTTTCGGTACCCTCGCCGTCCATTTTTATATAGTGGGTCAATTCTCGAAATAGGGTGGGTTGATTCAGAAAATACGTTATTTTCGCTTAAAAATCGTCATTTTTAGCTTCCTTTTTTATCAAGTGGCCTAAAATGGGCCTTATATAGTGGGTCAATCCTCGCACTGCGAGGGTATGGCAATGTATGTAGTACGACATCGTTGGCTTGCGGAAATTAATCCTTGAACTTTTATATATCGATTAGGAGCTACGGTAACCTAACCTTCTTTGTTTACAGACAGACGTTGATAGACTACGCGATCAGCTCACAGAGAGCGAGCTGCTACGCGAGGAGTTGGAAGAGGAGAGGATCAAGTTGGATCGAGAGTTCCGTCGGTGAGAACTTTGATCTTTGAAATTTGAAGATTGATCTTTGACGTATGAAGATTGATCTTTGATCTTTTCAGCTACAAAGAGACGGTTCAGCAGGATATGGACTCTAGCAGTGAGCTGATGGAGGAGTTGGGCAGACAGAATCACGAGCTCAGTCAGCACTTTCCCCGTCAGAGTTCCGTTGTCGAACAGGTTTGATCTTTGAACTCTGATCTTTGATCTCTAGTTAGCTTTTGTGATTGGTTCAACGTGCTATACGTATTTGAGCTATCATTGATCTTTGATCAATGATAGTTAAATTTGATTCATTGTTTAGTTTGATTTGTGATCTTTGATCTTCCAGATGGCCTTTGCCGAAGAGGAGTTGGCTCGAATGCGTGCAGAGTGTCGTGAACTGAGGGCAAACAATGAGGAACTTCAGGTGAACAGATCACTGTAGTGTCCATAGCGGAAAGGTTGATTTTTTGTTGAAAATTTCAACTAGCAATTAAGATGTTGCTTTAGGTTTACGATAAAAGTTGATCTGTGATCTCTTTTGAAAGTGGGCGTGGCTTATGGTGACATGATATTTGTAGGCTCAACTGCTGCATGATTCACTGGAACGTGGTCGGTCTCTGTTGGAGGACGGAGCGGGGACAAGTCTGGCTGACGAATTGAGTGGAAAGGATACCACTGAGGTTTGTACGCGCGGGATGTAGGAATGGAGTACGGTAGATGAATGGGATGGACGAATGTCATGGATATGCTATTTTATAATACCTTTTTAAGTATCAGTTATTAGTGAACATACATTGTATTTCGTTTGATTTAGCAATGAAATTGGTATTAGACGTAGCGGCCGAAACACCGTGAAGCAAAAATATTAATTTATTAAAATTCACATATTACAATCTTAAATCTAATATGCATGCAAACATATAGGTGTGCATTATAGCTTATTCATTTATTACTAACAATTAATAAATAATTTGTATATTTCAGTTGATCGATGCTCTTCGTGAGCAGGAAGTGTGCAATCAGAAGCTACGCTCATACATCAATGGCATCCTTATGAGAGTCATCACTCTCCATCCCGAGATCCTAGAGATTCCCGCTCCTGAAGAGAACGGTACGATATACTGTAGTCTGTCTGTCTTGGATAGGACGGTAGATTTGAGTGACCATATGTCACAGACTTCGGCCATTAACAGCATCATTGGTTATGAAGAAGGGATAAAAAATCAATATTATGGGAGTACTGTACTTGTTCTGAATCTCATACCGTATTCTTCAGGTAGCTGACGGTGCGAAGATCGATCGTCCGCCCATATGAACAACGCGAAGAACAACAACAATAACAATGGTGGTGAGCATATTGATTATTCTTGATTTATGGAAGATCTACAGAATGATCATATCTGTTCATATTCATATGACCTAATTCATTTCAGTCCCCTCCTCTCCATCTCCCACTGGTTCGAATGAGAGTAATGGCAGTCTCTCCCAACGACTCTACTCCTACATCCCCTCTGATTGGTCATTCTTCTCTCGACGATCGTAGTGTCGATGCTGCTTTCGGTGGCGACGTTTCTCAAATATCGCCCACACCGACAGTACACACATTCGCACCCTTTCTCCAATCACTCGCACCACACCACCACTGTTACACCGGTAGACACCCTGTTCGTTTTGTTCTCGCTTGGTCATGCAGAGTACGGTAGGCGACGTTTCCTACTTTGAATCACACCACATCAGCTACCGTACCCTCGCGGACTTTCGATCGCCCTTCTTTGTGTTTATAATACATTGTATCATAATCATACCAAAGAGTAAGAAGTATCTTGTAATTCTCTCCCCCTCCCCCTGCATGCATAATTATCTCAGAGTGTAATCTTCTCCGTTTAGTTCTCACTCCAGAGCTTACATATATATCTAATATCTTAATATTTGTCTTCTGCTAATTCCCACACTGCTCCCCCACCTACCGTATCTACACCACACTTTCACTGCACCATATAGTTCGCCTGTTCTATTGTTCATTGTATTCTAGCTGTGATCAAAACCAATCCCTGTCTCTCAATCAATCAATTCTGGAATATATTACAGTAGTATTATCTATCTGTTACTACCGTATTCCATTCCTCCTACCGTAGTCTGTAATTATACGAACGACCACCCTCCGTCTTCTTCCCTCTATCATATACTACTAGTCATTCATTCAACATTCGAACACTATGGCGATTGATATTCATTCTAGACTCCGCCCACTTTTGCTTGTAACACATTCTATGCTACAGTATTATCGCTCTCTCACTAAATACAGTAATCCTTCCGTTTTATGGCTCGAATCCCGTTTTATTTCTTCACAAGTCAATATATGTATCTTCTATTTGTTCAAAGATTAATTCTATACTGTAATTATCTTCTCATGTACACTCAATCCCTAATATTTTGTACACGGTGATTCATGGGTCCCCCTATTCGTAAATCTGCTTTCTCGGCCCCTCCCCTTACCGTATATACCACAACCGTTGTAATCGTTGTAGGACCATCCAATCGCACACATTTCACATATTCATACTCGTTCACGCGCGCAAATTGTCGATGGCATTTACTTTCTCGTAATTATACGCTAATAAAGGACGTTTAAATGATCGATGATAAATCAAATCGATAAGCGCGCACTTTTATTCATTCTGCAATAAAGATAACATTACACAAAATACACGAAGTAAACTAAATAATAAGACCACACAGATCACACAACGACAACGATAGAAGGATGGAGATGAGAGATGAGGTCTACTATATACTACTAACTAACCTTTTGATCTACCTGTTTAGTTATCGATTGAAATCAATCAATCGATAATTATGAATACGATAAAGCATCAGCTAGAGCATACACACAAAATGCAGATCAGAATAGATACGCGCGCACATACAATACAGCCTTCTAGATAATGGGAGGAATAGGGAGACCAGATTGTGATTATTGATTGATTGATCGATCGATGATTGTAGGGGGAAGATCAATGAAGAGGAATACAGAACTGGACCGAATGCAGCCACTTCTTGTCTACAATTATATTTCTATGACACCGAAAAAGAGCCATTGTTTTTCACATTATGATCGATGTTAAATGAAAATTGTAAAACATGGAAATAACAGGCGAGGATTTGCCAATTTGATAATAATAATAATAATAATAATAATAATAATAATAATAATAATAATAATAATAGATCTAACACTTACAGTCTAAGCAAAGTGCTTGTTGCTAGCGTACAGCTGCTTGTCCATACCGACAGACACAGCTCCAGACTGCAAATCAATTCCAATCAATCAATTAATATGTAATGATCAAAATAGAAAATGCTAATAATGCTAATTCATGGTACATTACTTATTATAGTATTTTCTGCAATGACAGGTACGATTATTGAGATAAAGTAACCGGAATTTCTCTAGCATCAGAGTTCGGAGCTACTTTAGATAAAGTGAACATAGAGTGTCTATTACCACTTTTGATTACCAACACCCAATTCCATGCGTACATGGAAATGTTTATGATCCAATTATTGTTTAAATAGGGCGCATTATTAATTTAATTTTTTTATAACATTATTCAATTTCAACGTTGTGTACAAACGTATACTTGTACCTTTTAATTATCATTAACGTAAGCGAAACTGTGTTCAAATGTACCTGTTCACGCAGGAATAGTCTGGCTCCTCTCTTGAGTCCATGGGGACGGAGATAGTTGAAGCAGTCCTGCCAGTTGGTGAATGACGGATTGTAGGGAAGGAATGACACAACCAGACCTGTAATAGCAATCTAATCAATACTACCTTTGTGATTAGGAAACATCGCCTCCAATTACACCACTGCCTAGTATTATTTACACGTCTACTACGTATACAAACTTCAGGGAAAGCATATGTTTTGTCACTAAATATACTAGTACAGATGTATAGAAAATCTTTTAGGAAACGTCGCCCTCAACTACACAACTCAAAAAGTACCGTACCCGATCCAACACAGGCCATGACAGTGGACACGACCGAATAGGGGTAGGAGAATGGCGAGACGATATGAGGAGCGAAGAGATGAATGAGACGAGATGCCTCCTTGTAGTCCTGTAGCGAATAAGGCAGGATTACGGTAAGAGAAAACCATGTTTTATTGATCAACAAGAGTTTCATAGTTGTTTTCTTATACTAGATATATTTCTTTAAAAACCTATTCAATCTTATTCACTGAAAATCGATCAAACGATTACAGGTAAATCAAGGTATGAATCGATACCAACTACCGTACCTTCTCTCCCTTCTCAGGATCCTCGTTCTTGTCGATACCCGATCTCGTGAGGGCTCTCTCAGCAGCGAATGTGAGCGTGTGCACACCCCATAGCATGATGAGCTCGGCACACAATTGGGGAACGACTCCACTGAATGAATATGACAGTACGAATATGCATGACAGACAGATAAAATAATGACATAATGAAATGAATAAAACAATTCTCTGATTGCTACGCACCACTACCCAATCATTTCGCTGAATATGAAAATATATGTGTGTAATTATGCAATAATTTTGAATACATACTACCCCTCGAAGGTTGAACATTACGAAAGTCAATATACTGACTAACTGGGGTAATTATCAAATAAGTAATCAATAAATCAATCAATAATAGTGAACTAACGCGAACATTCCACCGAATCCTTCCTCGACATGAATGGTCTTCAATCCCTGCATCGCATTCACATACTTACTCTCTCCTCCAATCAATTGAGCGATCTGTCTAATGCACACAACTGAAACAAAAAACTAATTAATTAAGTCTATCATCTAATTAATCTAATATCCCAAAGATTATTGCATAGGAAGAGACCGGTAGACATCTTATAAAAATTCAACAACCGCGAATCACCAAGCTCTAATTGTTAAATGGAAGTAACTGTATTCTCATTCCATTATGCATATGTTTCACACTTTTAACAACGTTTCTCGTCAATCTCAATCAATCAATCAATAATCTCACCCGTGAATGGACGGGCAGCGAAGACAGCAACTGTGCGCACGGCCGAGTCACGAATGGCTGCACGAAGCATACGACTGCAATCAACAATATATATATGCATTTCAATCAATCAATCAATAACTATACAAATAATCGATAAATACCGTACCGGAAGCTCTGTTCGTCAGTGAGCTTACGCTCATCCTCATCAATGTTCTCAGCCTTGCCGCCCATCTCAGGATAGTTCTTGTCAATGTACTGTAATTTGGTATACTGTCATTCATGATTATCGATTGCAATCTGCTCTCACCAATCACGCAACGATCGCAATCGCAGACGGACGAGTTTTGGCAACCCACCCCGTCTACGGTTGTGACGTCGAGGGGGTATCAAAACGGCAACGGATTATAAATCTGTTGGGAGATGGTCTATGGCAACAAACGTTGTATCATTGTTATCAGTGGGGATGTACGGTATTGTGCTACCATAACCGTCGGGAATCGCGAACTGATCATGAATTTTCGACTTCGGCCATTTTCAACCATGAACCCGGGTCATGGTCGAATGAAAATAATCAGTTCGCGATTCCCGACGGTTACGGTAGCACAATACCGTACACTCCCACTGATTACAATGATACAACTTTTGTTGACATAGGCCATCTCCCAACAGATTTAAGATCCGTTGCCGTGTTGATCGTTGCCGTTCTGATACCTCCCCGTGATGTCACGTTTGTCGCCAAACGATTTGCCAACGTTCATGGATACATGCACAGGTGATCATGCGTTTCAGAAATTATGAGTTAAGAACATTGTTGATAGCGATCACAATTGTTTTGACCCCATAATAAAGTAAAATAATATACGCACCCCGGTAACCCAACGGGTGGTATAGCGGCCAATAATGATGGATAGAGCAGCAGAGTCGAATCCAGTCAGAAGAATCGACCATCCAGAGGGATGAGTCTGAGCGAGCTGACCAGCTGTAAGTATACAGTAATCAATACTATATAATATAAAGGGTTTTATTTCATCACATTCAATCCTTGGCTAGGGATGGTTGTCACTTTATAAATTACAGATTAGTAGCAATCATCTAATTCTTACGCGCTGAATTTAGAGACATATATAAATGACTATTACAGTAATCACCACTAAAAAATAAATAAATATTACGGTAATTACACTAATTAATAATGTAGGCCACTAGGCAATTCGTACAGTGACCGACATAAAATCAGTGCAAGTTGTAAAGGACAGGACAACCAAATGTACCGTAATCAAAAGACCTACCGTAGCTGAGAACATTGGGAAGGAAGTAAGCATTACGGCCAGCCACGATGAGCGTCTTTCCGGTCGAAAGGGGGAAGGGCTCATGACCGAGCTGAACAAAACAGTATTATTATTATTATTAATGCTATTATTAATTTATAATTAGGAAAAGTAAAATATACGAAACAAGTTCTAATGTCACAGCTTGTCATCTTCATGTTTCGCAAGTGCTTGAACACATGGACGCAATTAGAAAAGTGATTATTCGCGAACCCTACAACCACAGACAAATATAAATATCAAGCTACAGTACCTGAATGAGGGTCTTGACCGTAAGAAGAGGATGGGTTACGGTAGTTACGGCGACCTTGGCGGCCGTCTCCTTGAGGAATTTCTCCTGAGAAAACAAAGAATGGTTACGATTAACACGGAAAAAGGGGGGGTCACCCGTTGGCATTGAGCTATGCAATCCACGGAAAATCTATGAAAAAAAATCTAATCTACGGAAAATACACGAATATTCTAGTTGATTTGAAAATCTACGCTAACAAACCGACTCTCTCGCAGACAAAGAAAAATATAAAGGGCAAAACGTTTCAAAAATAGATTGATAATAGTCCTACAAGTCAAAAGAAATATGAAAATATTGTCGTGAACCCAACTCACCTCAT
This sequence comes from Parapristionchus giblindavisi, assembly GCA_943737045.1. Classification (NCBI taxonomy): domain Eukaryota; kingdom Metazoa; phylum Nematoda; class Chromadorea; order Rhabditida; family Diplogasteridae; genus Parapristionchus; species Parapristionchus giblindavisi. Next base: position 71,427 of record CALSFV010000449.1, read on the forward strand.
CAGCATCGAGACCAAAGAGAGGTTCACGATCGGCAGCAGCAGGAGCAGCAGGGGCAGCCATTATTGATTAGTTGAGAAGGGAGGTAGATCAATCAACCCTAGTAGATGAGAGATCAAGCATCAATAATACAACCAATACGACTGATATTGACTGATCCGTAGAGGTATGACACAACGTTAGAGAACGTTTCACGAAAATAGTAAATACAGATATTATCAGAATCGGAATTCTTTATCACAAATGGATTCAAATCACCGCGACGTTACAGAAATTCACCCGGTAAAATCATAGAAAGTGGTCAACAACAACGAACCAAATTGCATATCTAGTCAGAAAGAAAGGCGACAAAATGACATCTAGTAAACATCGCCTGCGAGAGCGCACTGTCTACACCACCGTGAGTCTATTAAGCAGACGCGGCCTTGCACAACGCAGTCTTCAGGGTAGCATCCAGTTGATAGACGGCGTGTGTTGTAGGAGGGATATGAGGAACGGATGTGAGAAGGGGTTCGGTGACGGTGAAACGAAGAACGAAACGAGATGATGAGAGGGGAGTACCGGGTAGTGAGTCCCAACTGGATGAACTGTTCACACCCTGAAATCGATCAGTCTACGGTTTCGAAGAGAGAGAGAGATTTCCCTTTAGGATTAAAATTCCAGTCTACTTCAACTGGTGTATATACTGTAATACATTTCGGCAAATGTTGAAGTAGACTTAAAGTAAACTTCAAGTCAGTGACGTATTGCAAGTAGTTTTGAAATACCAAAGCAACATCGTTGATTAATGTTTCAATGACAGTGTAAGAGAATGAGAACATAACCTATATTTCAGTATGAGTATAGGTCGAAAAGTATGTTACAAAGTACCAAGTATGACCGGCTTCTCAGCCAAAATTTCACCAAAATCGAAAAACCTGAGAGGATTTTGAGCCAAATTTGCCAAAAATCGAAAACCTGAACGGATTTTGAAAAGCGATAGCCTAGCTATTCGACCTATGGTAAGAGTGTTCAGTATTTTACCATAACAGCATGTTTTAAACTACAAAACTCCAGCAAATGATGATAATCACCTCTTCTTCATATTCCACCCGTGATAAGACCTCTGCGAGATATGCTCGTCCCAGCACACTTCCCGACGAGAAATCGAGTGATGTGGTTGAAGGAGGTACTGTAAGTATTACAAATTATTGATCGGTCAATATGAAAATCATCGGTTTTTCGATAAACTGGAATAGATCTTAAAGAAAGGGCAACCTTAGTCAGTGAAACGGGTTGAATCATCTAACTCCCACACGGAATTTCACCCACGATTCTTTCACGTCTTGCCATAGCCATTTAACCAACCAATATTAATTTAATTCGTTTATTTTTTGAAAACCCTACGTAAACAAAAGATGGAATATAGCAGAACGTTGAAAAAGTTATAATTTGCACCTCAAAATTTCGAAAATATTTCTAGCTGTTGATTGGGTTTCGGTATTTCACTAAGGTTCCTCCCACCTTTAAAAAAAGTATCAGGATTAGGTAAAAGCATGAGGTCAAATTCTATCGTATACTTGATACTAAATCACAACTCGAAACGCGAAATCACCAGGCACGGGAGAGCATTATTGTCAGAGGTTTTATAGTTTACTCATTTACCAATAGTAGGCTCTGATGTGGTTGGCCACTCATGAGTTATCGCTTCCCTCAGAAAAGTTGGGCCGATAATAGGTGCAGGCCATACATGGGCGCCAACATGGGGGTGCCCCCTGTAAAATTATGACTTTTCGAAAATTTGTGGAATGACCCCCTGTAAAAAATGACGTTTAGGTGAAATTTTTGAAAAAAAAAATAGTGAAAGCCCCCTGTAAAATTAGCCATTTTTCGTTCGAATGCCCCCTGTAGAATCGAGCTCCAGGTACCCCGCCCATGTATGGTGCAGGCATACATCGACGGGGTAACTGGAGCTCGATTCTACAGGGGGGCATCCGAACGACAAATGGCTAATTTTACAGGGGGCTTTCGATTTTTTTTTAAATCACCTAAACGTCTTTTTTTACAGGGGCATACCACAAATTTTCGAAAAACCCTAATTTTACAGGAGGCACCCCATGACGACGCAGATGTATGGGTGTAGGTATATTTGATAGGCATCGGAATAGTACAAATACTTACGTTTATATCTAGTTATGGCGTCGTTGATGGCATCAGAATCCGCACGATCCGTCGATGAACAAACAAAGAGTGGACCGACCACCATAGGATCCTCGTCCCAACTTAAATCATTAGTCACTATCTATTTATTTACTTATTGCTCTTAATTAAAGAAAGTTCTAAAGTTAGATGATTACTATAGATGATGAGAGAGAGTTTCACCATACACATAGAAAAAATGGGTTAAAATACCACCACCATAACTGTACTACACAGCACACAAGACTTTTTTACTTTTTTTTACACTTTTTTGTGTTATATTAATTCTTTCTAGGTGTTACTTGTATACGAGAACAACTCGGAACCGAAAGGTAAACAGAGAATTTTGTTCATCTCAATGGAGAGACTGACGTGTCAATCAGGCAGAGAAATGATGAATATTGACCAAAGATATGCAATAATTCATGATAATATAATATAATATTGATTGATTACCGTATATACTTGATCAGTCCATTGACAACAAGAGTGGCTGCAGGTTGAGCAATAGCAAAGGCCAATCCACGACGTTCAACCTACAAACGGCCAAAATTAATGATCGATCGATTGACGAATATGGGAATCCCTTCTTATCAATGCAACGGGGAATCACGAGAAAGATGTCAACTTCGTGAAACGCGAAATCTGCTTGTCTACTTATCGGTGGATTCACTACATCGACAATTTCAATATTCAAAGTAGAAATGAGGTAGATAACAATTCAATTTGAAAAGCAATTTAGCAGTGGACATTTGTCATGTCTTTGTCACGGGAATGAGAGTGAATGACTGCACTTCGCTCTTTCAGTAGCTGTATCTGAACGATCAGTTGCACAGTGTTTCGTGAGCGGTCCTGGTGTGTGACAGAGAAAAAGAAAGAGCGAAAAAAAGAGAGTACGCAAAAGTGAGAGAGCGCAAACGGTTAAAGTACGCCATGATGTACCATAGGGCAATTTTTCGGCATTTCGACAAAATTTCAATGACCACTCTATTTGTGTTGAGAAAACGTTGTGAGTTGTCATTCGAACATATAGCATCAGTCACTAACAATAAGCCCCGTCCATTTAAACAATATCAATGTATGAATACCTCCATAGCAGTGGCCTCTTCACTCAATCTGCCCATACATAGTGCATCCTCATGTTCGGCAGCAATGGCTGCACGCTGCGCATCACACGAGGAGAAGTCGCCCGCGTACTGTCAATATTTATTTATTAAAATATAAATATTAATTAATTAATTAAATTTCTCATTTCTTTCAATATTATTGCGGAAGCGATCTAGTAGAAAATATTAAAGGACAATTGACAGTTCCATCAACCAAAGTGCAACCGGCGAATTCGGGTTTCAGCACAACTATATCGATTCGTTGTTAGGGTATAGTTTAATAATATAGGCGAGATCGCTCTACAATAATTATATTGCAATTTCTACAAAAATGGCACTTCGAGATCCAATTTTACAACCCGTATTGGCAATACTCTCTCACAGTCAAAAAATGAGAGTGTGCGGCCAGAGCGGAGAATAAAATAGCACGGGGTGTCCCTTTAAAAAGAGCACGATAGATACCTTGGGCACGAATCCTATGGGTCTCCATCGATTATCATTACTGAGTCTCTCCTCTTCTTCCAGATACTCAGTTGTCTTGCGACGTTCTTCTAAAATTCAAAAATCAATCAATAAATCGATATAAAATGGGCGGAGTCAACGTACCCGATCGATCGAGAATCTGTCGTATCACTGGGTCGTAGGCAGCGTCAGTCTCGGATAGATCTTGCTTCTGGAAAAACACAAACCCTTTGATATGATACGGTTACGTAATCCCCCAAAACTGCTTCATCACAAAAACTTCTTCTTGCACTTCTTCGCCCCCCCCCCAACCAGATGAATTGACGTTTCAAAAAAACATATGAAAAGAGATGGCTAAGTGATTTCGAAAGCGTAAAGATAAGCCAAGATCAGAGGGTAGATTTCATATATATATCGAGATACCTTGGGCTCGAATCTATGACAGATCGTTTTTGGTTCCGATAAATGGTGGGACAACATATGCCCCCAACTATCATTTATCCACTACCCAGTTACCTTTTCAATAACACTCTTGGATGCAATATCGATATCCACAACCATAGCTCGTCTTCTTCTCTCACGAATCGCACGCAGTTCATCACGACGAGTAATGATTGCATCGCGCTCCTTAATTAATTATTTACGTGTATTTAAATTCATCATAAATGGAAAAAAAACTTGGTGTAGAGGGGCGCGAAGGAAATTTTTGGGAAAAAAAACTGTGTTCAATTGAAGGAATAAATTATAATTATTAATTAAAAGGGGGATGTATACCTCCTTGGTCAGATATATATTCGAGTCCACGTTGGCAAAATCCGACTCCAGATCGTTGACGCGTGTGCGATACTCACTCCATACAATCAATCAATAATCAGTATCTACTGTACCACTTACGAATTCTTATCCGCAGCTAGCAGGGTATCTCTGAATTCGACAGCTCGCTGCATACTGGAAGCAATCGATGAAAGCGTCAGATTCTGGAGTCCTCCCTGAAATATTGATTGATTTAATTACAGACTAATCGATATTTCACGATTCTACCGTACACCGTACCTCTGGCCACTCCTTGCCCGTCAACTTCTTGTACAACTCTGCAGACTTCTTCGAAGAACGATCCAGCAACTACAATGATAAGACTAATAATGCACAGAAATTCAGCCATCTACAGTACTCTAATCAGACAATAATATCTACGGTACTCTGATCAATACTCACCTCCCTTTCCTCTTTCGTACACACGAGTGTTCCACAGAAGAAACAGGGTCCACTTCCCTCTTGAGCGCATACAATCTGACAATTATTAATTAGATAAAGGAGTACACAAGAAACGTAAACATAGCATACTGCTATTTGAATACGTTGATATTTATTGTTACAGCAATTTAAACTTAATATTGACCTCATGATTATTTAGTACTTTAATTACAATACCTTTCCACATCCTAGGCAGTTGCGAACGAGCGCGTGAATTCTCGCCTGACACGTGCACTGATGGCGCCCTGAAAGGAATATTTCATAATCTAGTCAACCATATCAATAATTAATCAACTATTTATATTGATTATTGAAGCGTCGATGTTACCTGGTAGTTGTTGCTTGGAAGTGACTTGTTGTGCGACTACGGCTCGATTGGCCTTATGTGGCTGGTGAACACCACCACGGCCACTCTTCGATCCTCCCCGAGCCATTCTTCACTACAATCTTAATAAATATTATCGATTAAAATTAAACTATTGATTAGTAACCATTCCGAGAGATGTGTTCTATTATTGGGACAAACAGGCAAACGCAAGGTCGGTGAACTACGTGGTGACAAAAGACAAAAAGGGATGCGTGAGTTACGGCAATAAAGAAGGGTCAGTCGTCAACAGATCAATCAATGCGAGACAGAGAGCAACAACAAGCGTCTGAGGTAGTAGTAGCACAAGCGAAAGGGCACAGATGGGAAGGGATGAAATGAATACGACCACTTTAAGTGGAGCCCCGAGCGAAAACAAAAGGCAAAATCCAAAATTCTGAAAGCTGTGATCCGTAAATAACGGAAGTCCCAAATGACCGCGGTCATTTGGGACTTCCGTTATATACGGGTGACCCGTATATAACGGACGTCCCAAATGACCGTGGTCGTATTCTATCAATCTATGCTACCATCAATCATTTGAATTCATTCGGTAACGCAAATTCTATTATTATTTCTTACTCCGCACTGCTCTATCGACTCCATTTACTCTACTCCATTTAATTACTCTATCCATTCAGTTACTATTCACAATCAGCAGAGTTCCTTAGTTAAGGAAAGCTTAGGCTTAGTATCCGCACTGCTCTATTGATCCATTTAATTACTCTATCCATTCAGTTACTATTCACAATCTGCAGAGTTCTTTAGTTAAGGAAAACTTAGGCTTAGTATCCGCACTGTTCTATTGATCCATTTAGTTACTCTGTCCATTCAGTTACTATTCACAATCAGCAGAGTTTCTTAGTTAAGGAAAGCTTAGGCTTAGTATCCGCACTGCTCTATTGATCCATTTAATTACTCTATCCATTCAGTTACTATTCACAATCTGCAGAGTTCTTTAGTTAAGGAAAACTTAGGCTTAGTATCCGCACTGTTCTATTGATCCATTTAATTACTCTATCCATTCAGTTACTATTCACAATCAGCAGAGTTCCTTAGTTAAGGAAAGCTTAGGCTTAGTATCCGCACTGCTCTATTGATCCATTTAATTACTCTATCGATTTTTTTCTTTTTTTCCAATTCATTATATTTTAAAAATACACGCAGCACGTTGCATTAGACAACTACACAGTGAAAAGGATTATTGAAGAAGTATTGTCCATAGCTTTATTTTTTTAGAACAAAACGGACAAATAAGATTTCCCTTTGAAAATATTTGTCAAGTCAGTTTGTCGCGCAAAAAAACTGATTGTTGTTTCAATGAAATCATGTGAAAAAATCTGTATCGCTTTATTTTCGAAACTTTTTTCACTGTCTTCTGTTATCTGTCCTTTGCTGCGAATCTGTAGAGAATTGAATAATAGTAACAATTACATCGATATAATGGTATATATCATTACTCATCGATATATATCATTACTCATCAACTTCGTCTCTCCACACAATAATTTCATTTAATTTATCAATTGTTTGGATCTGATTGAATTAATGATTGTGATTGTGGTTCCATCACCCCCCCCCATTGCTGCAACATTTATGTTAATGTTTTTTTATTATATCGATTAAGTTGTTACTATTATCCAATTCTCTGCTAATTCGCAACAAGCAATGTACATTTCGGAATTTCTATAGAACATAACATGTTCTACGGGGAGTCGAACTCTTGTGCAAAAAGTATGCTACGGATCGGTTGTTAATGACGGTCTGCCCTTCCGTCTATTAACGGTTTTTTTATTTGTGATTTGGAAATGTGACAAGGAACTCTGCTGATTGTGAATAGTAACTGAATGGATAGAGTAATTAAATGGAGTAGAGTAAATGAAGTCGATAGAGTAGTGCGGAGTAAGAAATAATAATATAATTTGCGTTACCGAATGAATTCAAACGATTGATGGTAGCATAGATTGATAGAATAAGCCCGCGGACTTTTAGGACGTCCGTTATGTACGGGTGACCCGTATATAACGGAAGTCCCAAATGACCGCGGTCATATGGGACTTCCGTTATATACGGGTCACATGGTTGTGACCCGTAAATAACGGAAGTCCCAAATGACCGCGGTCATTTGGGACTTCCGTTATATACGGTTAAGTTCTGAAAGCGGCTGATTCCAAAAATTTTCACGATTCTGACATTTCATTTGCCATTACCTACCGAGGAAAAATATTCTCGCTCGGAAGTTCACTGCGCTTTTCAAAAACTCCCTTTGTAACGTGAGGTCGAAACGTGAGAATAACAAAACATTGTGCAATCCAAGATAACAACAAAAATATGGTTTTTCGACCCCAAGTCAGGTTGAAAAGGTGGTTCTTACTGTTGACTGACTAAAGTTCTAATTATTTCGCCTTGACATAACACCTAAACCATAATTAACCAATAGAAACAAACTAAAATACAAAACAATAATTGTCTAAATAAACAAATGAGAAACCGCAGCGCGTGCACGCGTTGCTTGAAATGTTCATTGGCGCATTTACTGTTCATTGGGTCAGGGAAAACAGTTCAGTTAAATACAGTAATTCTATTAGCCAATTTTTCTGGATTCATTCTCATTGTTAGTCATTCTTTATCACGGGACTCCTGTAAAAGTGTATGAAACTATTCGACAGGAAAAAAATTGATTGCCTACTTTTTTATTGATACTCAGGTAAATCGCTTTGAATCTAATCGGGGCATTTTTTGAATCTAATCGGAACATGCGTCTTTTTAAATCTAATCAGAACAATTTTTGAATCTAATTAGAAAATTTTTGAATCTAATCAGAGCGTCCGTTTTTGCATCTAATCATAACACTTTTTAAATCTAATTAGAAATTTTTTAAATCTAATCAGAGAATTTTTTGAATCGAATCAGACCATTTGTCTTTTTGAATCTAATCAGAACGTTTTTTGAATCTAATCAGAGAGATTTTTGAATCTAATTTAGCCCTAGTTTCTTCTAAAATTGCTCTAATTAGATTCAAAAAGATTTGCCTGAGTAGTTGTTAGACAGGTCTAACTGAGTGCGAAAACAACATTCTTAAATTTTGTTTTTCGAAATTTGCATATCTATGTAATTTTTTTACTGTCAATTTCAAATGAATGTAACCCTCTTCGTTTTTGAGCAACCGAGACAATTTTTTTTCAATCTGCTGCTAATCACCTTGTCTATAAATAACTCAATTAAGGATATGGTCGGAAATGCTGTTTTTCATGTGTTATTGCATGAAAACTGTTTTTCAGCATGAAAAATGAGATGTTTCTCGAAAATTTTCTCTAATGGATAAGAGTTTTACTGCAGATTCGGATTCTCCGTCCACGAATAGGGGTATCCTGATATATCTTTTAACCCAACTCTGTCCCCCCACACAGCGTTCTCATGACTTTCAAAGCAAGAACGACCGCTCAACATACAAACTCTCTCGAATACAATGGTCTCTCCTTTGTCTTGCTTTCGAAGAAAAATGGCTTGGACCAGAATACTGTGCCCAATAGTGCTACTGTATATCGTCCTGGACTTAGTGCAATTTTCTCTCAAATCTCATTTTTGGCTGTAAATCAGCTCAAATTTATATTAATGTTCTGATTAGCATATTTAAACCGTGTATCTCCACCAACCTTATAAAATTGTCTTAATGGTTCGAATTCTCAACAACAATCATTTTGTAAATATGAATCGAAAACTGATTTTATTAACGATTCTTCGTCTTTCTGCCTTGATGCAACTTTAAAAAACCTTATATTAAAGGAATAAATAGCAGAAGAAAAAGAGCGCTTTTGGATGATATGGAGAAGGATTTCGAAGAAGATTTGCTTATTGAGGAGAAAGTGGATGTGGCCGAGGATGAGAGAGTGATACCCTCGGATGCCATCTATGACATGATCTACAGTGATTTCTCAGAGTTTTTCGAAGGTTCCCTGGATATTCTTGATTCAAACAGTTTCTTCGACCTTAACGATAAATAAATTAATATCAATAAACGATAAATAAAAACAGTGAAAATTGAGAATAAAGAAAGATCTTCCACGAAAGAATCGTTAATTAAATCAGTTTTCGATTCATATCTAGAAAATGATTGTTGTTGAGAATTCGAACCATTAAGACAATTTTGTAAGGTTGGTCGAGATACACGGTTTAAATATACTAATCAGAACATTAACATAAGTTTGAGCTGATTTACAGCCAAAAATGAGATTTGAGAGAAAATTGTACTAAGTCCAGGACGATATACAGTAGCACTATTGGGGGGACAGAGTTGGGTTAAAAGATATACCAGGATACCCCAATTCGTGGACGGAGAATCCGAATCTGCAATAAAACTCTTATCCTTTAGAGAAAATTTTCGACAAACATCTCATTTTTCATGCTGAAAAACAGTTTACATGCAATAACACATGAAAAACAACATTTCCGACCATATCATTAATTGAGTTATTTATAGACAAGGTCATTAGCAACAGATTGGAAAAAAATTTACGCGGTTGCTCAAAAACGAAGACAGTTACATTCATTTGAAGTTGACAGTAAAAAAATTACATAGATATTCAAATTTCGAAAAAACAAAATTTAAGAATGTTGTTTTCGCACTCAGTTAGACCTGTCTAACAACTATCAATAAAAAAGTAGGCAATCAATTTTTTCCTGTCGAAAAAGGTTCTAATTTTCATATACTTTTACTGGAGATCCGTGTTATAGTCTCATTCTCCACTTCAGCTGATTTTTTTTGCGTAGACAGACACCTTCTAATCAATATAACCTTATCTCTTAAGTACCGTATACAATCTACCGTAGTAGTATTGTATACAATCATTGGATACAGTGATCATTCTTGTTAGCAAAACACAAACGATTGTTCCAATATAACAAATATACTCTTTATCTCTATATGAGATCATATAAACAATTGTAAATAGGCACAAATGAATAAATGAACCGTACACCGTATCAATGTAATCAACATGTTAGTCAACCTGAGAAATAAATCGATAATGTCTTGTTGAAAAGTTACGAAAATAGAAGTAGAGAAAACTCTCTTCGTTTTACACACTCTCTCGGTCATTTATGATAAATGATTTATTCTTTCTTTTCGTAACTAAAACAAACTAATGTACAATACTTTATATAAGAACTCGTTAAATGTGTTAAATTCTAATATATGTAATTTCTTTTCTAGTGATAAATAATTTACTAGCTTTGATTCAACTCCACAATCTAATATAGCACATTAGATAGTAGATTAGGGTTCTGAAACTTTTCGGATGAAACTTTTCAGTCTCGGCCGTGCAGCGAGTAACTTCGCCTGTTCTTCGGGCTCCTGCGAAGAATTATCATGGATACTGTAGCTCTATACTGTATACCTTTTTTATCGATTTCTTCTTCTTTTGCCTTTCCTTGATTCGTTCTTTTATCATTGCTTTTCTCACATTCATGTGATCTTTCTTCGCTCGTTCTCCTTAATCAATCAATCAATAATCGATTAGTATTCATCGTCTATTCCTCACCATTAGTTCCTACAGGTGCACTAGAGTGACCAGTAGTGTCTGATGGAATGGGAAATATCACTCCACTCGTTCCGCACCCTACAGTACATTTACCACACCATTAAACAGTCTGCAGTATACCTGGGAACATGGCTTCTGCTCTAGCCATAAGTTCACTGCGAGATTCAGGCTCTGCACTACTTCGTTCCGTTTGAATCTTCCCTGGTTCTGCAACGATCGCTATAGGTTGCCGTAATCGATTTCAATCAATACCATCGTCCATCTCCATAGATCTACCGTATCCTTGTTCTGGTCGTGATATCTCCATTCTCTTCACGGTCTCTGTGGAGGCTGCTGAAGATTCTGAAGTGACAGAGTTACAGTATCCCAAACATTCCGTGCGAGACTCACCACTGCTTGAAAGATCATTAGTGGGTGTTGTGATGTCATTGCAATCCTCATTATCCATTTGAGTAGACGGTCCGGCTTTGTTTGGATCACTGAACATAAACATAAATTCAATATTAATTTTTTCTTCAATTTTCACGTACTCACTAAAAATAGCCTAAATTTTAGGGAAATATTCCGCGGGTAAGGTAGCACCCGGTAATAATTTGTTCACATACAAGAGGATATTCCCTTACAAATAATCTTCTTACGGGATAAATTACATGTAATTTATCCCGTAAGAACCATAGCTCGGGAATGTACGCCTAATTTTTCAGAAATTTGTTGTAAATATAGTTCCTTATAGGAACGGCCAAGCTTATTTTGCTCTCTAGACAAAGAAAGAGAGAGAGAGAGAGTGGCCATAGCGGTGAATTTCAAATTAGCTCAAGGTTTGCCACTTTCACTTTGAGACCAAATGTAAAGGTTAAATATGTTCATTACCAGTTCATCTTATCGATATACGAGAGTCCAGGAATATCTGAAGGATCGGTGTAGGGAAATGGTTCCGAGTAATCCAAGGGAGGCAGAAGAAGGCTACAAATTAGTCATCACTTGTATTCTTTATGTTTAATACGCGAAGTGGATCGACATGGACGGTTATCATTCATCGGTTATCATTTTGGCATGGGTAATGTAATATGTAAAACTATGAAATATGGCTAATAAGAATTTTTTCAATCGTCAAAATTGAAATTTAAAATTCTCTTCAAATTATCCTCTCTGTTGTTTTTCCGTTGTTAGTGTGTCATGATCAGTTCAAAAGTAGCAAATGAAAAAGAAAAACAAGGAAAACTTTCAGTTTTCCACAGTCTCTTTTCTTTACCTGACTTTTGAGAGCCTAAAAACAATGTTAGGATGACATGTTAGTGGTTAGTAAGCACTTTATTGCACAATATTAGAACATACAACCCGTGTATAATATGCGATAGGGAGCGAATCTTTCAGTGTCAAAGAATGGAAAAATATGTGAATTGAAGAGATACAGATGATAAAAGGTTGTGCTCCCTTTAAACGATTCAAGATAAGGATACTCGTTATGTGACATATGAGATGGAGACAATAGGTTATGGATAAGAAGGAATCATATCAAACAATCAATCGATAATATTAACAACTTGAGTTAGAGAGTGAAACACACTGATGTTAGTCATGGCGAGTTAGAAACGGAAAGCAAACATATAATATTGGTTAATATTTGGAATTATACACATGTAACAATGGAACCAATGAATAAATTGACTAGGTTTTCAAACTGGTAACGTGAACTGACTAGAGAATGTATTTTGAACCGGTATCAGCGGAGTTAGTACAGAAAGATCTTGAGGTGACTAGATTTGATTTATTTATTTTATTATATCTAATTATCGTGGAACTACAGTAAAAACTAATATAATCCTGACTAATCCACAATAATATTTGTCTCAGTTCTCGGTACTACTCACTACACCCATGACTACATCTTCACACCTGTTCTCATACACTCCTCTCTTCTCTTCGAATCGTTCTGCCTCTTCATCCAATGCCTTCCTCAACGCTGACGTCGGTAACTTCTCGATCTCGTCTGCATCTACGAATATCTGAAAAAAAGACGATAATCGCAGAAAATCGATAATCACCCAAAATCGATAATTCGTACCCGTTGAGGGGCGTTCGGTTCGATGGAGGGATCATGATATGTGGAGAAGTAGGGCAGAGAGAGGGCTTCTTCAGATGAACATCGTTTCCACGGAGAGAGCGTCAGCAACTGCAATGTACAGATTTTGATATCACTATATTTTGATTGAACTTATACTGATTTTGTAAACATTTCTCAAAATTCTATGTATGAATTTCCAAGCGTTTATACGGAAATCGACAAAAAACATTAAAACGATCGATTCCCTTGTAACACTGACAAATACATTTATTTTTAAAAACACATGTACATGTAGGACAAAGTATTTGAAATTTTTGGCAATTCTTGTCAAGCAAAAAAATGGCAAAATCATTTTCCCTTTATTCTCGACTTTTTTCGCTTCCCGGTCTTTTGTGCGCACCGCAAAAAAGTGAAAAATACCGCAAAAATGCGAAGAATGATTCTGGCATTTTTTTTGCTTGACAAGAATTGCAAAAAATTTCAAATACTCTGTCCTATATGTTAAATAAGTAAAACCAAACTAACCGTTTCTAGAACTCTCAATTGTCGTTCATTAGCTTTGTTCACATACATTCCCAGAGGGACGGCAGTCTTCGCTCCACAACCACGTATCCATTCCTTTACCAGATCTGATGAGATCATCTCCATTAACTGCAATTATCGATTGATTTTTTTAGTTTTAAAAACGAGATTGTTGACTAATCATTGATTTTCCGCTGACTTATTATCGATCGATTTGATAAATATAAAATATAAATGTATACGTACCCGATCTTCCGGAGTGCCCAGAATACAGACGATCATTTTGACCTCAAAAATTATCGAATCAATGAAAATTTTAAAACGTTTAGAGACATCCCAGCTAATTTGACTCTCCGCTCTGACAATACTCTCTCGCTTTCTTTGTCTACAAGAGAACGGAGAGTAACATTAGTGGTGTGCCTTTAAAGTTTCATATAAAACTATGCGAAATGACATGCTTTTAATGCATTCAAATAACTCTTGTAAATTATATGGAATGGTTGATTAATATGGGCGATGCAAACAAACCTGAGAAACGATGTCCTTTCCAGGGAACAATTGCCTTCTCTGAATCATTTCGCCAAAAATGCAACCAGCAGACCAAATATCGACTCTGGAAAAATCAATATTAACAATCAACAAAACCAAAGTTTTAAATCAATAATATCAATGTGTTCTTACTTAGTATCATAATTCGGGACGGAAAAGAGAATCTCTGGAGCTCGATACCATCGTGTGGCTACGTACAACTGAATGAACACGGGGTCTCGAATGGAAAGTCTAACAATAAGGATATGGTAGGCAAGTAACTGACCGACATCATCTGCACATTCTCATTGCATTGATCGATCGACCGAGCCAGACCAAAATCAGCCAACTAAAATTCGATAATATCGCATAAAAATCGATATGAAACATAACACAATTACAATATCCCTTACTTGCAAGAGGCAATCCGAATTGACGAGGATATTGGACGGTTTGAGATCTCGATGAACAATCCCAACGGAATGAAGGTACTGTAATAGTTCAAAGTGTGTGTTTGTTCCCGAACGGAAAATCTACCGTATACCTTCAACCCTCTCAAAATCTGATATAGAAAGTACTCGTAGTGCTGCTCGTGTAGCTCTTGCTTCGAGTGAATGATTTGATGCAGATCAGTCTCCATGAGATTCATAACAATGTAGATATCCCGCTGACCCTGCGAACTACCGTAATCAGACATTCGCGTCGGAACCGAGAAACAAACAAAGGAGGCGATACCGTACATTGTAGTTTGAGGCTGTGAACATGTCAACGAGGGAGATGATATTCTCATGTTGAATATGCTTGAGGATTCTAACCTGATGAATGGGGGTAAATGGATCGATAGAACACGACGAGATACCGTAATCTCTCACCTCTCTCAGGGATCTCCGTGCGAGACTAGCTGCAAGGAAAGCCATCGGGATCTTCTTGATCGCAACGAATTTGCCCGTCTTCTAAAAAATATGTGATATTGATATTAAAGAAACCTGATTGTGAGGTCGTATCTATGAACGGTAACAAACCGTTTGCTGACAAACATGACGTCACAAGCGTAGGGGGGGGGGATTTTCGGCAAACGCCTCCGCCTACGGTTGTGACGTCACATTCGCCGGTTCCCTACCTTCCATGGATAAATATGCAGGTCACATTCCCATGTAGATAAACAAAATTTTATTTTATATTTAAAAATTTTTATGTCATTGCTCTTTTCAAATTTGTTTGGAGTATTATATTAAAGAAATGCTCAAAAGTCACGAAAAGAAAAGAAACAAGACGAGAGAGTGTGTATGAAGTGGAGAGTATTCCTTCTTTTATAACAACTTTTCATTAGAGTTGATTACCGTATCTGAAGCCTTGCATACGACTCCGAAAGCGCCACGACCGATCTTATTCGCCTCCACATACGGAGTTCCCTCCAGATTGAAGGCCATCTGCTGTTGTTGACGCTGCAACATCCTACAACGAACGAATGAGGATACTGTAATTCACAAGTTATCGATTTGATGACGTTGATCTATTAGAAAAAAGGGAAAGGCGCGGCTGACATCGGTCTGTGCTATCAGTAGAATAAGCTGTCTTATCACTATAAAAGAAGAGTTTCCCATTCAATGTAGATAACAATTAAAACACAAATATCGATTGGTTGCACCATTATTAAATTAAATAAATTATTAATAAAATTAAATAGATTAAAATTATTGATAAGACTTACTCTAATCTATTATCGATGATCAAACTCCAACAGGAACTCGAGGATAATCCGTATTGATCATGAACTGATTATTGATTGATGAATTGATGACGTCACTGATAGTATTGATTGATTGATTGATACGTACAAAAACGATGATGGAATGGGAGAGAAGGTAAGTAGTGCGTGTGCTATGAGTAGTGAAAAACAATTCAAGGTCGATCACTAAAGCCGATGATCGAAACGGTGATCAAATATACCCCCCTAATCAATCAATACAATAATAGGTAATCGATATACGGTGATAATCGTGTCGAGAGAGGGGGTGAATCGATCGATCGTCATGCCATATAAGAAGAGTGAATGTCTACATGAGTGAGAGTGTCATACATCGTTCTTTATTCCTTCTTCTATCTCTACTCTTTCCCTATTCTCATTTCTCTATCATTTCTTATGGCGCAAGAGTGAATGGAGAGACAGAGAGCGCAATCAAGTTCGCACCTTAACTCTCCATCTCTCCCTCTATCTCTACCTCTCTCCCTCTACCTCTACATTTCTCCATCTACCTCTCCATCTCTCCCTCTACCTCTCTCAATCTCCCTCCACCTCTATCAATTGTAACTTCACGCAGTTTCATCCATGATGTAGCCCTTTGAACGACTTTATAATAGTCCACGGGGGAGGGGGGTGCACTTTTCTCATTGGCAAAAAGCCAATGGACAAACCATATGGTGGAACGATTGCATTTTCTGATTCGCTAAAAATTTAAACAATTATTTTTGTATATTTATATTAGATACACAAATATAAATATACAAAAAGCAGTAGATGCTTCGTCCGAAGTGGCTGTATTTCCTTCTTCATGCAGCCACTTCGGACGAAGCATCTACTGCTACGTGGGTTGTTCACTTCTATTTCTAATGGATAATTTTCTGGATTCTACTTCGTAGTAAACGCAGATATTGAAAAAACCATCAAGACATACACGATCGATGAACCGATGAATAGAAGAAAGAATTGTAACCCATTAATATATGGAGAACCCTCTGTCATGACCCACCGCACCAATGTGCAGATGTGATAAAGATTATTATTATTATTATTATATTAGATAGAAGTATGGCGGTTGAGGTACAAGTTTATGGAAGGAATAGATAAAAGAGAGGTCAACGGTCTCTTTATTCCACATACTATTTCTCTGTTCTCTAACACGCCAAAGACCCAAGCGAAAACCGTTCACAAATGTTTTTGTCTCCATATGATTTTTAAAATTTATATACTTGTTCGAATAAATAATTTAATAGTGTAGTGCGAAAACTCTCACACTTCTCATCACAAAAAATGTCACTCTTTTATGTTTTCATCAAATTGAAATACAACCGCAATAGAATATTTACTTGAACGAATTACATCTTTGCAAATGATTTTCAAATAGACTTATTATTCGATTACAACGCAATCATTCCGAATGAAACAAGCTCATGTGACGTATGGCCCATACGGTATGGGACAAATTGTAACTGCACCCAAGGCTATATTTGCCCCCTAGACAACAACACGGCATTTCTTTTAGAGAAAATATACTTTTGATACAATTGATCTATATCTCTATTGAAACGTGAGAACAAAGAAATTGTCTCTGCGATTTGACAAAACCGTTGATACGAGTTTCTCTCCCTTTAAAGGAAAGTTCGGCTTTTGAAACTATCCGTTATGATCGAAAGTTGTTCAGAGCGAACGTAGCCCAAAAAGGACATTTAAAAATTGACTAGAATTAAAATATAAATAAAATGAATGAAAATGTACTCATACAATTATGTAGGTATTAATAAATCAAGTGTTGACTAGTAGAGTTTCACTGTTTCGGCAATAGGTTCTAGACAGTGAAGTTTTCCCCTGAACAGAAAAGAACAATATGTCTAGACATTGTCTACTACATTAAAGTTGCAACGTAGGAATCTCCCAAGTTGTTTATTCCTTATTGATTCATTTTCGATCGTTCACTCTTCCGGTAACTTTAAATGTTTTCAGATCGTATCGATTGATTTTCAATGGAACGTTACGGCAATCAAAAGCACCGAAAAGAAAAAAAATGCTTGATTTTAAAATCTATCGTTTCCTCACTGATGGCGAATTCACGTCTAACAATAAGATAACCTAAAGCCCAAATATGAGAGTTTGCGGTCAGTGTGTTCGATTCGGCCTTTTGATGAGACTTATTGGATTATTGGATGGACTTATTGGATTGGATTATTTGTTGGATATCATACTACATAACTCCATCAATTCTTCAGTACATATTATCCAGAGTACGTACTATTATATTTGAACACAATTACCACTTCCTGATACAGCGATGAGATGATGTTTGATCATCTCTGAAAAAAACAGAAACAATGTCCTTTTTCAGAACTACAATTATCTCATAGCCAAAACATACGTTACAGAATACACGCACTCAATGTCAGAAAGAGAATGTACCATTGACTAATATAGTAATTTCTTTAAATGTCGTAAGGAAATTCCCATTTTTACCATAAAATTTCAAAATTCCCTGAAGTACTCCATAGATACACCAGTACATAATAAACACAATTAATTCTGACCACTTTATTGCGGATATTTCGTTAGGGGCGCTTCCCGAATAGTATAAGAAATACAAATACAAAAAACGAGTTAATCCACTTTCAGGGACAATGAATGAAGGGGGCGGAGCTTGACTACCGTAGGAAAAGAGGCGGAGTCAAAGAGGAATCCATTCGTGTACAAGTACAAATATAATAGAACTTCTGTGTGTATGTGTAACAATCGATAATCATTGATATGAAATGTATACGGTATGGGGCGGGGACAGAGGGATACGGTATATAGAGGACACATTGAAACAACAATCATATAGAAGAAAGTAGTGCAACACACAATTTCACTGTTATTATCAACGACAATGGATACTATATCTCTTTTAAAATATTTTTGAAACGATAAAAAAAACAAATAAAAAGGTGGTATATATTATCACTTTAATAAATACTTTCTGATACATTAATTATATATAATTATATTCTAACTTTGCCTATTCAGAACTCTGAATAAATTAGCCAGGGGATAAGAGGGATAGGACAGAGAGAAGTTTGGGGACAACAATAAACTACAACTCTCTACATATGAAGAAAGAAACGATTACTATGTGAACAAGAAAAGGGGGCGGGGCCTAAGGCACAATCTGGCAAACGCCGGGGTCCATGCAAATATAATGTATTCATCTGTGTCCGAGTGTCTGCATAGAAACAAGAGTAAATGGTAAAAGACAAGGGACGGATGTACTATACAATAGGGGAAGAATGTGCAAAACTATTTGAATTGCGATGCAAATCAATCAATAATCCATATCTAAAAAGCCAAAAAACAAAAGAGACAAAAAGAAGAAATAAAACCAATTCCGTGATCCGAATAAGACGTTAGAGGGGCCGAGAGCGCAAGTGGTCAGAAGATTATAGAGTATAGAATGAAGTTGAGAGTATGCCTCATCAGGGCCCATCTGTAGAGCTTAGAAGCGACGAGCTCCACCCCAAGCTCCAGCAGCGGCCACTGGAGTCGCGTTAGCAGCTCCCATGTCGGGGAACTGATCAGCAGAGCCAAGGTCGAGCTGCCATGGAGCACCACGGATCTGAAAAGAATACAGATTAGCGTTCATTCTAGTCACAAAGATCAAGGATCAGCGATCAAACAACAAACCTCAACATGAGAAGGAGGAGCGGGACGCTGCTCCTGTACACGAGTAGAGATGTATTGGGTCTGTAAAGTGGATTGCATTAAAGTCTGATCAAAACACAAAGATCAAAGATCAAACTACCGTACCTTCTCGATAATCTCAGCAAGAAGGTCTTCCTCGATGGCACGCATATGGTCGATAGCATCATAGACGGCGTTCTCATCCTTGCCAGATACCTACAACAAACAACAATGTTCACGCAATCCAAAGGCCAGAGTACAAAGCACAAACTTACAGTGACAATATTGGGATCGGTATTCTCAGAGCGAGGGAAGCGGATCTCTACGCCAAAGTCCTCCATGATCTGAATAAGCAATTTCGATCAGCAAGAGTTCAAAGATCATAGACCGAAGATCAGCAACCAACCTTGCGGACATTCTTTCCACGAGTTCCAATGATACGAGGGTGGACACGGGCGTCGATCGATACATCCTGAATAAGGGCACAATGATTATTGATTAGACATAAAGATCAAAGTCCAACCTGAGTGATGAGAGAGCGGATCTCCTCAACCATGGCCTCGATCTCAGCAGCACAAGCGCGAGCCTTCTCTTCATATCCTGCAAAAGATCAATGTCTCAGTGAGGATTCGAACTAACGGGAGTTAGATAACGAATGTATTACTTTAGCACTACACCATCGTGTAATAAAGTATATATGCAATACCTTGGACGATAATCTCGTCAGTCTTCTCCTCTCCCTTGGGCAGCGAGATGTTGACATCGTGCTTCTTGCGGAGCTCATTGACAACGACTCCCTGAATCAGGCGCACCATTAGATTACTGTAACCACCGTCGTCAAATATCGATTACCTTGATGCCAATGATCTTCTGATGGTACTCTGAGGGAATGTTGATGGTCATCGACCACTGACGGAGCTTCTGCAAAAGATTAGATCTCAATGAGGATTCGAACAAGAGATGCAATGATTGTCCAGCAAACGCTTAACCACTACACCACAGACAAAATAATTAGACAAAAACGTACTCTATCCTCAGCCTGTTCGTCGTACTCTCTCATCTTGGCCTTGATATCCTCAATGGCGGAATCGACAGCCTCAGCCTGTCCGCTTACGGTGATCTACAAACGATCAATTAATCATTTTTCAGAATAACATTTTCGCGCCAAAACGATATTTGAAATTCAAGTATTTCTACCCTACCTCCTCAGACTGCTGCTCGTCCTTGGGCACGTTGATGTTGACGTCGTTGTCTTGCATGATCTTGCGGATCTAAACAGGAATAATCAATGATGGAAATGATAAAGATCAAAGATCAAAAGACAGAGATCAAAGATCAACAATGGCTACTGACCGTCTCTCCACCACGACCAATGAGGAAGCGATGAGCGTCGAAGGGAACGTTGATAATCTTGGAGATGGGAACGAGGGCCTGCAAGATAGGAATCAATGATTATGTCACGATGAGGTCTGGGTCTACATCTAGAAACGTTCATGAAAGCCAAAGATCAAAGATCAACTCTTCGTACCAAGAGATCGGCAGATGCCTTCTCGCAAGCGGTGTCACGTCCAGAGATGGCAATCTTGTTGGCAGTTGCCTCATCCACCTCGTGCTCCTCTTCTGAAATAAGAGGTCATCATCGATAAGATCATCAAACTCCAACAGGGTATACCGTATCCCTTGCCACCGTACGCCTAGTATACCATACCATAATTAACGTACCTCCGGCAGCTCTTCTGTCGGGGAAACGGATGCGGACATTGTGGCGAGTCTGGAGGTCCTGTACCTTCTGTCCACGATTGGCAAGAAGGACACGATGATGGATGGCGGGGATCTCAACGTGGATGGTCACCTATAATAAGAACATTAATAATAATAATAATAATAATATTAATAATAATTTTTTTTATTTCTGACCTGATGGTCCATATCATCGACAATCTCCTCGATTCTGAGCTTGGCAGACTCGCAGCACTGCTTGATACCCTTGATGGTGACGGTACTGAAACGATGCTATGAATCAAACTACAAACCACAAAGGCTCAAATGGTCAAAGATCAAAGATCAACAACTGACCGCTGATCCTCTGCAGTCTTCTGGGGGAATGAGATGACGACATTTCCATTCTGGTCCTGGATCTCCTTGAGGATTGCGGCTCCACGGGACTTGAAGTGACCGTGGTACTTGGCATCAACTTCCATCTGTAAATAATTAATGATTACCTAAGCATAATTGACGATATATTCTCGGTAGACAAATATACACTTTCCGATCATGTATTGATAAATAGTAGCTATCCCAGGATAATGAAATGATCATGAATCGATAAATCACCTGTTACGACAGTCAAAAGGGATAAAATTATTAAAATCAATCAATCAATAATCTGTCCAACCTTTAGTTCGACAGTCTCGTTGAGCTGCTTGATGAGTGTCTCGAGCTCGGTCTTGCAGCGAGCGACGTCGTCCTACAAAGAATACTTGTTTTGCCATGCAATCAGTCACTAACTAGGTTCAATAAAAAATAAACCGGATAGCTTCTGGGATGAAGCTTAACGCAAGGATCTTTTGAATCACTATATGTTACGGGGTAGCCCTACAGGGTTTCTAGGTACCTATTTAGAAAGACCGTGTGATGAAACTACCGTACCTTTCCTCCGAGAAGATGGATGGTCTCCTTGTCGGCATCGGCCTCACGAGGGAACATGATGCGCACGGCTCCCTGCTCGCGAATCTGCAAAGAAGCAAGATAAGACAGGGCATCGAACCAGAAATGTTCAGTTTTCAAATAAAAAAAACTAAAACCATTAAAATCAAACCTTGTTGATACGGGCGCCTCCCTTTCCGATGAGGAAACGGTGGAACTCGGGCTTGGCCTTAACAGTGTCCTCAGAGAAGTTGGCCTCACGATCCTTGGCGAGATCAGCCAGAATCTGAAAAAAGTCGTACGTGTTAAAGATCAAAGATCATCGTCAAACCGTACCTTGTGGGCCTTATTGACATCATCCTTGGGTCCGACAATGGACACCTTGGTGCTCTCACTCTTCTCATTGGGGAACTTGATGTGCACTCCTCCACACTCCTTCTCGATATCGGAGATGATGCTGTAAAACATCAAAAATGAAATACACACAGACATCGAGCCAAACAAAAGTGATAGTCATAGCCCGAAGGCCACTACCCCCATAATAATCTAATTGTGTACATACAAATAAACATATGATGATTATTGTAGAACATAAAGAAATAGGTACGTACCGTCTGCCACCACCGAGCATGCGTCCCTGAACCTTGACGGGGATCTCAATGTCGAGAGTGATGACGGAGGCGAGTTCGTTCTGGAGCTTGGTAAGATGGGCGATAGCCTTCTCAACATTGGCCTTCTTTCCAGTCACGGTGATTCTCTCGTCCTCTGAACCCTCCTCGGGCAGATCGATACGGGTGACAGTCTCCTCACGAATCTTCTTGATGTTGGAGCCTCCCTAAAACATTACTCACTTAGTTTAATACATTAAAATTAATACTTTATAAATATTACAAAAAGATTTCTCTGACTCAGACTGCTGTACGAAATATCCCCACTGGGACCGGGGCGTAACCTTGGGTTTGGACCTTATTCAGGCCAGGCACGCTTGCCGGCTTCAGACATCGCACGGGCATCATCACAGTCGCACACAAAAGACGAGGGATCGGGTGGGGATTCGAACCCATGACCCTCGCATCGCTACACAAACACACTACCCACTGCGCCAAGGTCGCACATGAAGGGACAACCGTTAACGCGTTTCAAATACTCTCTTCTCTCCCATCGCTCACCTTGCCAATGATGTGCTTGTAGAACTCCTTGAAGATGGGCACGGTTTCCTGGTAGTTGGACTCGGCCTATAATTTAAAACAATTAACATGTTTACAATTATTAATACAATACAAAAAATAGACCAAGTTATGGACGGAAAAACGTACCAAATCCTTGGCAATCTTCTGGAGGGCGGTAGCAGCAGCGTCAACTTCCTTACGGTCTCCACGGACGTTGATGATATCAGACTTCTTGTTCACATCGGGGAATGAGAAGTTGACGGTGGGATAGATGGTACGGAGCTTCTGAATGAGACATACTGTCAATCAATCGATAATCAATTATCCAGTAATCGATAAATAAATCAATAAACACTCACTCCAATGCTCTCTCCACGCTGACCAATGATGAGCTTGTGCAGACGTTGCTCGATGATCACGTCCTTGGACTTCTCGTTCTCCTAAACCAGATCAATCAATAATCAATATCCAGTTACAGTTACAGTATTCCAGACACATAAAAAATTGTGGTAGGTCTCAAAAGGAAAACGTACAATCTTGGAAACAAGAGCCTTGATTTCCTCGATAGCCTTCTTGACTCCTTCCTTCTTTCCTTCTACCGTAATCTCATCAGAGTTGGTTGCTCCATCGGGGATCGAGATCGATACTCCGTGCTCTTCCTAAAATCAATAACAACGTTTATTGATTGACCGAATGTACAGTAGTAATACAGTACCTTCAGCTTGCTGACGAGGGCTCCTCCGCGGCCAATGACGTGGCGATGGAGGGTAGGGTGAACCTACAATGGACTACAGCATACTTTTGGTGTTCATAAGGAAACATCGCCATCATACACCACACCACTTCATCATTACACTCACCTTAACCTTCTCCATGGACATTTCTCTGGTGAGACGAGCCACCTCAGCCTCGATGGCAGCTTTGGCTACATTGACCTACAATAAGAAAATACATTACGGTACTGGTTAAGGATTACTGTAGCCGAATGAGGGAAAGATTACAATACCTCCTCGGGTGCTCCCTCGTAGAAGATGTCTCCTGAATCATCAAAGTCAATGTCGACCTTCTGACGGTTGGGTACGAGAGTGGCGAGGGTGGCTCCCTTGGGACCAATGAGAAGACGGTGCATCCACAGAGGAACCTGAATATGGTTACGATCAATCGATATTAAACATAACTACAGTCAAGAATACGGTATGATATACAGTACCTTGCTCTGGGCAGTGATGGTAGATGAGGCCTTGGCGTAGACGAGAGCCAGAGCGTCACCGAGACGAGCAGGATCTCCACGGAGGGTTACAACCTCAGAGTTGGATTCGAGTTCGGGCATCTGAGAGACAAAAATTAATACGGCCAATAAAATTAGCTATTTATCACCATGGAGACTGCTGATTTTCAGTTTTTACATTCCATAAAATACGAGCCTTCAAATAAACTTAAAACGATAAGAGTCCGGCGCAAGCCACCAAACTGTAGATGAAGCAAATAATAAGAATGAACATGCCTCAACAGAAACTCCGGTAGCTCTAAGGATCTCAGCGATTCCGGCTCTCTGTCTGCCAATAATGTATTTGTGCTGACCACGGTTGATAGAGACGGTGATCGACTTGGCAATCGCTTCCTGCAATCAATCAATAAATAATCACAATCAATCAATCAATCAATAATTGTTACCGTACCTTCTCGGCTACAATAGCGCGAATCTTGGCAGCGGCAGCGTGCACTCCCTCGCGTTCACCAGAAATGTTGATGACCTCATTTGATGAAGTAGGAGGAGGAATGTTGATCTACAATCGATAACCAATAAACAATTAAACCAATCAATAAATGAATAGTTAGTTATCTTACCTTGATGGCGTACTTGGAAGTGAGCTCATCGACAGTCTCATTGTTGGGTCCACGTACGAATGGGAAGAAGGCACGGGGAACGGCAATGTGCTCGGTCGAGAGTTTAGCCTGTAGATACAATTCATATTAAACACTAATTCAACAGTCGGATCCATGTTTCTCATAGTCCACAAATATATAATTATTGCGACAAATATAATGTGCATGCAGGAGAGATTTCTAGAGAACACACAGAATTATCCAACCGATATTATTAATATTTTAAATTCTATATTATCATAGTACGATGCCAACAACATTCCAACCTGTTCAGCGGCCACCTTCTGGATGTGCTGGGCAGCCTTCTCCATACCCTCACGAGGTCCGACAATCTTGATGACATCAGAGGCAGTGTCACGTCCAGGGATCATGATGCGAGTGTTAGTCTCGGCTTCGAGTGCCTGCACATCATTATCCATTAGTATTGATTGATTTACAGTAACCGTATACTACAGATACCGTCAGCGACCATACCTTGAGAGCGGATCCCTCCTTTCCGACGAGCATACGATGGAATTCCTTGGGAATCGAAACCTCACGCTGAGCCTGAAATAAGAAAATCAATAAATAATTAAAAATAATCGTTGACAACATCCAGCTACAGTAGTCCAGACATGGCACCATACCTGAGTCTGTAGCTCGCGGACAATCTTTGCACGAGCTTCCTCAACCTTGGCACGTGGTCCCTTCACGATGATGGTGAGGGTGCCATCGCGAGCCTCGGATAGCTCGATGCGGGTTCCTGAAGAGAAACACATAAGTTCAAAGACCAGAGATCAAAGATCAAAGATCAACTAACCAGTTGAACTGGACACAGCAGCAGCTCTCTGCTGCTCTTCGGTCGTGGGACCGAATGACTTGCCCTTGAGGGCGCGCTCCTCAGCCTCGAGTACGAACTTCTGAAAGAAGACATCAATAAATGATCAAACTTTATAACTCAAAATCACATACATCAAACTACAAACTACAATGATTAATGATAGAGTAAACTACGAACCACACTGAAGGTGGTGGATGCAGTAGCCGGGCGTGCAGCCCATGCAGCGGGACGAGCGGGAGCGACGGCGGGTCTGGGACCTCCGACAGACTCCAACTTGGGGAAATCAAGAGTGTAGTCCATGACTTGGGCGGGCGAAGAAGAGTCCGAAGAGGCAGCGGCCTCAGGGCCTACAATGGAACATCAATCAATCGATTAGATAAGTACAGTATCAACTACCAACGATCAATGATCCTTGTAAGACCAATAGTCATTAATATTAAATCTTTACGTTTTCCCACGCTGCAAGACATTCGATTATAGAATTGAAAACGGGAGAATGGAAAAATAATATAGAGTGGGAGAAAGGAGAATTTAAATGAGAAAAGAGAGGGTGAGGGGGAGAGGGAAACGTCTATAAACGAGTGGAAAATGATGTCGACTACTTTTTTGCGGACACTTTCCACTCATTCTAAGTCTATTTCTATTTCCATTCAATGTTCTTCTTCTTTTCCATTCTAGGTAGTCTCATTTGATGAAAGAGAATGATGAAGAAGTTGAAGACCATGATGAAAAGAAGAATGAATGCAGACTATTGACGAGGATAGACGAACGTGTGAAAAACGATGAAGATAGGCAGAGGGAGAGGGAGAGAACGCGAACAGATACATCTAACTCCTCTCAACATATATGTTTCATCTATTAAGGGAGAAGATAGAGAGAGAAGGGAAAGAGCTCGCAGACAGCTCTAGTATAAGAGAATAGCATATCCTCCTCTTTTATAAACACGCCCATATACATATCTCTTACAATTAGGAAGGCATTAGAACCTAGACATTAGGAATATAGAGAAAGGAGAATAGACCATAGATGCACCGTTCACGTGAGTGAACATCAATGATCATATTAAAGAAAACAAAACAGACCATTTTCTATTTTAATAATAATCGTCACCGGATATAAACATAGCCTCAAGGCAGAAGAGAGTAATCAGACCGGAAACAAGAGAGAATAAACCATGTCTATTTGTATATACAATAATAATATTATGATAAATATAGGTCCGAATAGAATAGAATACAACACTCGCTGCAACAGACATGAATAGAACTGCAAATAGAATACTAGATGATGAAGAAAGGGACACCCCCACGCATACTCTAATACTCTATTTCAACGAGCACGTCCACTTTCTATCCTCTCTCTCTCCATCTCACTCTCTCTCTCTCTCTCTCCCCCCCCCCCCCCTTCTATCCCCTCTCCTCCTTAAAACGTCACTATTACGCGAGAAAACGTACAAAAACAATATCCAGTATAGAATAAACATAGATAGATAAACAGATACGTAGCTTGTCAGATATAAATTTAATATTAATATAAATAATAATAATTTAAAAAATAGAAACAAGGAAGTAAGAGAAGCTATACAAGTCGTCGACGAAAGATGAAAAAGGGACATACGAGAAGGGAGAATGTAAGTAAAAGCTTATCATCCAATACGAATACTGGACGACATTTCCCAAATGGAAAGACTAAGTGTTTCCTTGTTACTAGATACTATTTTAGGAAATTTCGACTGAGTTCGTTGCACTATGCACACCATCGACCACACCATATCGTAATCCTCACCATTTCCATTCACAATCGGGGCGTCGTTTCCGTTGTCCATTGCTCGTAGGGGATGAGAGGGGCTGTCACGGGCTCGCAAAGGGTCCGGGCTGCAAAGAGATCAAAGATCAATCAATCGATATATACATCAAAGATCAGTCTATAAAGAGCAAAGATCAACCTACACACCTCAAGGAATCCGAGAGAAGAGGTGGTGCACGGGGGCGTTAGAGGTGTCGGTGGAGTGCCGTGCCTACAACAAGATCAGAGATCAAAGATCATAATGATTATCGATTAGGGGGTGGGGCAGAGGAAAACAACGATGAGTAAAAAAAGGAAACTTGAAAATTAATGAATCACGACGATCGAAAATCAGTATATTGCATAATATTTATACGGACAAGTAGAAGAAGAATCCGGTCACACCACTCCTCATTCCATCACTCTCCCCCCCCCCCCTCTCATTCCCCTTCCTCCACACCCCTCCTGTCCATCCCCTCCATAACAACACCCAAATGCGTGACCAAGAGTAACTTGTGCATGTGTGGCGAGAAAAAGAAGAATAAAGACAAAAAGTGAAAGGGTATGAGGTAGGGAGGGAAGGGAGGGGGTTGCAGGTGAGCAGGGAGGGGAAACCGGCCTGACAATGAGGGTCCAAAATACATTCGCTAGATATACAGCATACGTGCTTAAAGGGGACGGGATTAGGAGCAAAGCAATAACAACATCAACTACGAGATAAGAAATAGCCCCAATTCCTATAGAGACAACATTTCCTTATAGGCCGAGATGGGATAACGATTAAATCGAGAGAGAGTAGATGAAAAGAGGAATAGGGAAGGGGGGAAGAGATCAGACCATCTCATCTTACTCCCTCCCCTCCTCTCCTCCTACTTTCTCATCTCCCCTACCCAACTCACTTCCCCTAACAATACCGGGACAAGGTCAGTGCATCGTCATCTATTCCATCTAGCCTCCCCTCCCCTCCACCATATCACCGTCACCCCCCTTTAAACGGGAAGAGAGAAAGGGAGAGGACGGGAATTGAAGGGGAATCAGTCGAGATAGATAGTGTCCTATCGATTTATCAGGTAGACGTAGAGAAGGAGTTGAGGGAATGAGAGAGGGGGGGAGAGAGAGAGTAGAAAGATAGTTGAGAGGGTAGGCATCAAGTACATCACAAATATAGTGTGTCTATCCTCGATTAGTACACATTCCATCGTCTTCTTCATGTACTATACTTCCCATTATCGAACCATGTCCTTATGTCTTACTCTATCTCCCCTCCTCTAGACGGAGAGGAACAACGGCAAAAAAGGTAAGAGAAATAGAGATAGAGAGCAAGAGTAGAGGAGAAAAAGAATTCCCTTTCCCATTTCCTCTTTTTCCCCTTCCCCTCCTCCTCCATTCTGACTCAATCGACATCTGTATATACAGAAAGTGAACGATTCTGCCTTATTGATTGATTCCCGAATCATGATTCAGAATTCAAACCACACAATAAACCGCAAAGACGAGGTTAGAAACGTGGTTTAAAAGGGCACTGTATATATAGAATGGATGATAGATCATTGCAAAATGAGAGAGTGTTAGAGGGTCAGAGAGGACGATACGTGGCAGAGAGGCGCACTACAACCACAATCAAACAGTCTCATTCGACTGTCTATAAAAGAGGCGGAGTCTATTTGGAATGAATGAATGAATGAATTGATCAAAACCTATCGAGAGAGATGATTCAGGAAAGAGAAAGAACAGCTATAGAGATGAAAAGGGAGTGGGAATGTAGGTAGAGGAAAGAGATTGAGTGATCGAACGGAGGAAAGTGGGACAACAACAAGGATATAGCATGGATCAAGGAAAGATGAAATGAGGTAGTAAAATCATGTGGTCAACTAATCAATATATCGATCAAATCAATCAATATTTATGATTACTGGAGTGAAGGTCACTAGCAAATGATAGTATCTTCTCCTCAATGTCAAGAGCAAAGTGACCGATAAAGTACCATCCTACTAACGGTGACCTTATACGCTAACAATAAGTCATCCCAACTTTTGTACTTTCTATTTCCTACTTGCTTAAGCGCTATCGATTACAACCGAATCAATTACTCAGTCTCTTTTTAATCTAATCAAGAGCATTAATCTAATCTCTGTCGACATCTAATCTCTTTATATGCAGAGATAGAGGTCAAAAAGCACCGAAAGAGTACCCTCCAAAGCCTGATCAAATATCGTCCAAGACTGTCAATCAACGACTGATCGACGGTTCTGGAGATGACGATATAGATTACGGTTGGCAGCTCTCTTTGAATGACACTGAAGACGGAGTGATAGTGATAGTAAGAATGATAAGAGTCCAAACGTGATTGATTGTACAAAGATCCTTCTCGAGCACTCATAATTGGAGAAGGACTGCAGAACATAAAACACATTCAGATTGATTTTAATATGAGTTATTATAACTTCCAAAGACTGTTAAAGATATGAATTGAGCAACGAATGACAGTTTACATATCAATGGACGGAGGAGAAGATGATGGAGTCGGGTACGAAATGGGAAGGAAGGAAGGAAGGGAAAGGAGCAAGGTTATGTTTGACAATGAACAGTACCCGTGTGGAGAGAGACTATTTGCATTCCTTACCACGGGGTCACTCACAAGGATGGGAAGATGAAGGAGAAGAGAAGTTTAGAAGGAAGAGAGCCTGTTGCCCAGAGTGGGAGAGACACAGAGAAAGAGAGAACGTACTAGAAAAAGGCTTCTCTTGCATCGAAGAGTGCGCAGCAGCTGTTCCTCATTCCTTGTCTCTCATCCCACTCTCTGTCATTGCAACAGCAGGGAAAAAGACTCACTTAGCCCAACGACCTAGATTCGAGCAAAGAAACGCTTTGTATGAGCGAAAAGAAAGGATAAAGAGGGTCTAAAAGGTGTTAAATACAGTCGCCTTAATGACAGGCCAACATGGAATCGAATGATAGAATGATAGAAAGCGATCACGACGAGAAATAGTCGAAAAACGATCAAACTGCGAATCGCCAACGTTATGTCCGCCCAAAAAACGCGAGGCTGCACACTTTCCACATGTGCTTTTTTGCGCCGCCCATTTTCCGGTTCTCGCTATGGCCCTAACTCTTACTATTGCAATTTTGAATGGAATTTCTCATTTAAATTCTGATTTATCTATATGGCATTATTGAAATCAAATAGTGGTGAAGAAAAAGCTGCAGAAAATTATAAAACAAAAGTGGAAAAATATTAGTTCATGCATAAAAATTATTCAGATAATTAAATAGCTGTAGACATTTTTAAAAGTAAAAATAAACACGATTACTGATTATGTCAGTGAATAATTAGACAAAAATTCCGTTAGTACATCAGTACAGAAGATTACTTATCCCGAATGCTGCGTTAGTTATATTCTCATGTAGCAATAGATACAGTAATCCTTCAGAAATCTTTCAAACACGATTGAAGACATAAAATTGTCGATTGGAGCACGAAGACGAAGGTCGTAGATTTAGAAAATGCCTTCATTCATGGATAAATATACTGGACAATTGATGATCCGATGAACATGCCACATTTTGTCTCTCTACTCACTCTCATTCATTATCTCACTTGATTCAACTTGAATTGTCTAACTTTTGTCTGATATGACAAATGAATTGAATTGAATTAAATTAATATCTTCACAGGTTGATCATATTCAAATTGTTTCTCTCACTATATAAGATCATTCATTCATTGGATCTATTCATTCCATAGCCATTCGGTCTATTTTCCATTATGATCTTAATTCTCATCATTGTTGCTGTCGCTACCGTCATCTACTTCTTGAAGGTAGGTTAATGCCTTAACGCTCATTAAGAAAACCCAGATCCTAAGACCTAAAATTATCGCAATTATTATATTTTAGTTCAAGAAGGCAGATCCATCGACTGGTGCTCCACCCGAGACTGTAGCCAAGTCGGAAGAGCCTAAACCAGCTCCAGCTCCATCTGATGCTCCAGCTCCTTCAGCTCCAGCTCCCGAGACTCAGGCTGCAGCTCCTGCTCCAGCTCCCGAGACTCAGACGGTAGCTCCTGCTCCAGTTCCCGAGACTCCGGCCCCAGCACCGGCTCCAGCTCCCGAGATCACAGCTCCAGCTCCCGCTTCAGCTCCAGAAGCAGCTCCTGAAGCCGCTCCTGCAGAACCAGCACCCGCGACCGCGGTCCCCACTCCTGCAGAACCAGCTCCGACACCCGTACCCGCTCCCGCTGAACCGGCTCCCGTGACCGCAGTACCCACTCCCGAACCCGTACCCACTCCCGCTCCATCGGATCCGATTGTGGTAAGTTGCGCTATCCTATTAAAGGCACACTACAAGCTAATTTTACTCTCTGCATTGGCAATACTCTCTCACAGACAAAGAAAGCGAGAGAGTGTGGCCAGAGCGGAGACTTTCAAATTGGCTTGGGGTGTCGCTTTAATTGAATCGGTTGATGTATCTTAACCGTTGAGGTTGCCCCAGCTCCTATTGAACCTGTTCCCGAGTCGACTATGACTGCCCCGGTTACGGTAATTAATCCATCATCAACTGTGTTCATTGAACTTTTGATTTTTAGCCTGTGAAGACTGAACAACCAACTGACTCTACCGTAACTGCGGCTCCAATTACGGTAATCATTCACTACCGTCATATGTGGTATACCGTTTTGTTTAGCCGGCTAAAGATCTGGCTCCGGTAGCGCCCGTCCCTGAAGCTCCATCTACTCCTCCTCCCGCCCCTGCCCCCGCCCCAACTGAAGAGAAGAAGGTACGGTAGCATCTCAAATATTGATTAACTCTTTCATTACATCATTTGTTGAGTTATCGATTACTTTTAAGGAAGAGAAGGTGCAAACCACTGTGACTGCCCCCAAGACAGAGAAGAAGGAGGCTGCCAAATCTAAGAAAGAAGAGAAAACGAAGAAGTCAAAGACTGCTACTCCGGCCAAGTCGGGCACCAAGAATGCCACTCCAGCTAAGAAGACAAGCAAAGAAGCAAAGAAGACTCCCGCAAAGAAAAGTGGTATCTGATTACTGTAGTACTGTAGCTAGTAATCGATATGGTTTAGGCAAGAAGTAAACGGTCTGTCTTCGATGTTTGACCTTTGATCTATGATCTTTGATCTTGATCTTTGGTCATGATGGGCACCCTTTCCCTTCCTTCCCTGTCGGCCCTTCTACTAACCTCTCGTAGAATTACTGACTAATAAAGTTATATTTATATCACCGATTTCACATTCAAAATAATGTCAGAAGATCTGTCAGAGGGTAAATATAGAGAAAGGTATGCTGAGATAAGAGGCAACTAACAAGGTAAGGTGGAAATGAGATTTAGGTGTCCCGTAGAATGATACTAAACGCAAGACATTAATCGATAAAACTTATTACATAGATTTTTAGAGTCGCTATTGAAGGGGGGACACAAGGAAAAGAAGATACAATTTACGGTAGATCAGTCAATAATAAACATGCTCTAGTGATCGCGAAACGATGATCAAATTTCAATTATGCTCATTTCTAAATGCTCCTCAGGTAAATCGTTTTGAATCTAATCCGAGCAATTTTTGAAGAAACTAGGGCTAAATTAGATTCGAAAATCACTCTAATTAGATACAAAAACGTTCTCATTAGATTCAAAAAGACAAATGTTCGGAGTAGATTCAAAAATCACTCTGATTAGATTCAAAAATCAATCTGATTGGATTCAAAAAATGTTGTGATTAGATTCAAAAAGACGCATGTTCCGATTAGATTCAAAAAATGCTCTGATTAGATTCAAAGCGATTTACCTGAGTCCTTCCGAGATACTGTAGGTAACGATTGTCTTCTTCGGAGGAATGGAAAACTGGAGCTTGTCAATCTTTATATCTAATTTTAGAAATCAATATCATCAGTATTATCTCAGTATCAGTATCAATATGATCTTCATAAGCGATGGAACTTAGAGGGAAGGAGATCAAAGACCGCAGCTCTCGTTGGGAAGGAGTAGAAATGAATGAATGTGTTAGGGTAAGATACCCAACCATACAGTAACCCGATTGATCTTTATTGTAAATTAATCTGTCGTTGTATTATTTTCATGGCTAGGTCTAGTTAGCTCTTTTGTGTATGTTGGACTCACTGATTTTGTTTGTATATTTGTGTGACAAAGAGATTTGTATCTTTAGGCTATGGTCTTGTGTTTCATTCCAAGCAGGGCTGTGGATTTCGTTTTTCGTTTTTTTCATATTTTTAAAGTTTTCTCGAAAAACTTTTCCGACGAAAAGTTTTTCGAAAAAAATCGAAAAAATATTTACGTAAAAAATCACAAAATTTCAAAAATTTATTACATTTTAACAAAAATTACGCTTTCACTTGAGTAAAATATGTATATTTTATCATGTAAGCAGCTTCAAAATCACATCACAATCAGAATCACACAATTCTTACATTTCCATTTAATCGATAAGAAAATTTATTCGATAGAGAATTGTTTAAACGTTTTTCGAATTTTTCAGAAAAAAAAAATTCGAAAAATTTTCATTTTTCGGATTTTTTTCGCACAGCCCTGATTCCAAGCAGAAAACTCCGGTTGAAGTATCTTATCGCGCAAATGGTAGAAGCAAGAAATGTATGAGATAAGAGACGTTCTGCTATGGAAATCCCTGGTTTCATTCAATCAGCAATCTATTTTGCACCCTTTCTATATTTATTATTTATATTATTCAATTATCAATAAATGATTAACTCCTTATTCTTCAATCTTCACTGATATTGTTCCACTGACGAAATTAATTTAATTTGAGTTATATTACAAATTATTATTTTATCTCGTTACATTCATAATCAGATGAAAGGACAGGTCGATTAAGGTGCTATGATGCATTTCACCCTACATGCTCCACTTATTGTTTCAGAGTTTACCTAATCTTTCTGATGTATGATAAATTAAATTAAAATATCATTTAAGTATTTCACTGCGATTATGTACTATCTCTGATGTGTCTGTGTGATAAATCTATCAATAATAGAACCAATATGGAATGATTACAATCCGTTTATCAGCTTTGACACGAGCTTCGTTCTCATAATATTTGTCTCTTCTCTTTATATCTCTTCAATTCGATATATTCATTATAGTAACCGAAGTTGGGGGAAAGGGGGAGGGACTGCAAATGAACATATACAACAGACGCACTATGTATAACACAATTGACAATGGAAATGGGAGTTGAGGGTCGGGGTCAAAAGTTGTGGGCGGAGACTATCTGGTAGAGACAAAGGGCACACATTCTGTTCACTGTACCTAATCGACCAAACTATCAGAATGTGCCCTCAATCTACACAGATATCATGTAAGGAGGGAAGGAAAGAAGAGTGAAGAGAAGAGGAGAAATAGTAGAGAGTATAGAAGACCATTGAAGAAGTACATATAGGAAAACGAAGATAGAGAGTGAGAAAACCACAGTCAATCGATAAACTGAGCAAATGGATGGGGGCGGAGCTTAGTGTACTGTATGTATAAGGGTGGATTATTGATTGATTGAAATGATAATAATGTCTACATGTGTGTGTGTCAATGAACTGATAAATGAAAAGTGGGTGTTACAATGCATCGGGATCAGTGTGTGCACAGATTACGGTATGATCAGTGGGACAGAAACAAAACCGGATAGAACTATATTGGATACGGTAGTCGGACTTACCGATTGGTTTACCGGAGGAAGTAGGAAACGGGGAAAAGACGAAGAAAAGAACAATCGACCGTAGTGGTGGACAGAAGAAGTCATTCGGATTGGCTACTAAGAATCAATTTGAATGCATATACACATATAATAATGTATAGGTATATATATAAACATCTTTTTGATTATTATAAGAAATATGAGAGATAGTTGAAATAATAAGAATCTATGGATGTGTCTGATGTGATGATAGGTAGAAGATGGTCAATACACTCGGATTATCAGAGGGAGGCAAAGGCAAATGAACAAACAGGGGGGGGGGGGTGAAGTAGGCGACTATACCGTATACCGGACGGACACACAAAAACAAACGAAACCGAGTCCCGAGAGGAATTTGGAGCAACCGGATTACTGTAGGTGTGTATTGATTGATGGGGGTTACGGTAAAAGGAAGACAACAAGAAGGCGAGAACAAGCTCAACAACTGATGTACAGAGGAGAAAATACTGACTAAATTAATAGGAAGGATTTGAAAAAGGGGGCGTGGCCTAAATTGAAAAGAACAAACAATTATTAGAGTTTCTTTATGTATGTATGTACAATCAACCCTGGGATATTTCTCTAACGGGAAGGGGAGGATGTTTGATTAGAAGGAAGGGGCAGAACCAAGGAAGGGATCGGGATCAAGAAGGCACTGTAGAATCGATAAGAGAGAGGATACAACGGTAAGAGACTAGATAAAGGAAGGCAAAGTGGAGGGGAATAGAAGGAAAGAAATATATGTATAAGTGTAGTCCGCACGCAGCTCTAGCGTCTATCGAAAGAATACAAGGAAACAATGGATGATCTTTGATCTCTCAACACCATTCCATTGGCAGGAGCAAACGACGACCTTAAGCTCACGACGAAACTTAGCACTCACTGCTTAAGTATCGATCGTCATCTTTAGGTAAACTACGAGGGAAACCCCTAAGGGAAAGCTAAGGCACGACTCAATCAATGATATACAATAGGAGAAAAGAATAGAAGAAGAGAGAAAGAGGAAATGGGAAAGGAGTTGGGGTGTATTTATAGGGGGAAAAGGGTACAATATCTGTGTGTATGGAGTTGATCTTTGATCTTTCTGTTTTCACAAATCCGTATGAAAATGATTGGAAGGAAGAAGTAGATAGAGGACTATAAATGAATAAATGAAGTAGACGTAGAACAACAATAACCAGTGTTCATAGGGGGAAGAGAGCAAGAGAGAGATTGGAGCAGTCAGGGAGGGTTACGGTATCCATTTCAAATTGGCGCTTTCCAGACGAGAATCATCACAGACGCGGGAACATTCAAATTCATGAGTACGGTCGATCGAGAAGAGCAGCCGAATCGGGTGACGAGTTCGATCCACGAAGAACCGAA
Organism: Parapristionchus giblindavisi; assembly: GCA_943737045.1. Lineage (NCBI taxonomy): Eukaryota > Metazoa > Nematoda > Chromadorea > Rhabditida > Diplogasteridae > Parapristionchus > Parapristionchus giblindavisi. The sequence goes on from CALSFV010000449.1 coordinate 108,248, forward strand.
TACACTGAGTCTACCTGAAAAGAAAAAAGATTTGAATAAAGTCAGTTCCCGATCAGCAAGTAAGGGGTACGGTAGGAGCTAGAGCATACGGTACCTGGGCCAATCGATCGAGCAGCGGCAGAATGTCAAGCAATTCCACGTCGGATGGGTCGTCGAACCACGTTTGTACAGGGATCTACAAATCAATCAATATATTCGATCAATCAATCAATAAAATATTTCAATCAATCAATATTCTTGACTCACAGCGTTCTCCGGATGGAATGCATAGCTCGTGGGTGAATTGTCCACAATGATCGTTCGATTCAGATCGCGTCCGAGACGAGCGAGGTCCTACAACGATTGAGAGTATACTGTATTATCATAGGAATCAATCAATAATCTAATACCTTGATGTAATTGCCCTTGTGGAAGACGCATGCCTCACGGAATAGCCTCGATCGGAAGACTCCTCGCTTATCCAGTAGATCAGCGACCGGATCGGCATACTGTAAGCAAGAATATTGATTGATTGATCGATCAAAGATCAATATATCTCGTACCTTTGCCAGACTCGCAGTGAACAGCACACACTCAAACTTCTCTCCGACTCGAGCCAGAAACTCGTCCACGTACGGCCTCTTCAGTACATACACCTACAGAGATCAAAGATCAAACTATTGATCGAGATCAAAGATTAAACTTTTGATAGAGACCAAAGATCAAACTGTTTACAGGGATCAAATATCACAAGATTAAAGATCAAAGATCAACTCCATTTCACAGAACATTCACAATATTCTCAGTGAGTGCGTGAAATGCGACACCTTGTCGTCGTATTTTCATCGCTGCTCTGATGGGCGCCCTCTCTTCCTCTTATCATATTTCAGTCTAACAGGGGTTCTTAGAGGAGTGAAAGAGAGGGAGAGATTCAAGAGGGAGAGGTAGAGAGAGGGAGAGGGAGGGAGGTTCATGGGGGGAGGGAGAGGGCGAGGTTATGCCCCTCATTCTCTCAACTTTGACGACACACACGCACAAATTCTCAGTGGAAGCAGATAAAGAGAAAAAGAAATAGAAGGAATGTGTAAAAGGGAGAGATGGAGAAGCAGTCATGATAGATAGAGAGAGAAGGAGCATAAGAGAGACTTAGAGAAGAAGAGTGCATTCTAGACTGCACGAGTCATAGGAGAGAATGAGAGAATGACTGGGAGAGGAAGAGGTAGAGAGCAGATGGAGAGAGAAGGAGAGGGAGAGATTCAAGAGGGAGAGGGAAACAGAAGGAGGAGAGAGAATGAGTCAAGGAGCAAAAGCATTGAGTCCTATCACTTTCTCGAATCTCCTATAACTTTCACCCCCTTATCGTCGTTATGTGAGAAAATAAATGTGAAGCAGAAGAAGAGGTTGGAATGGATGGTATGAAGAGGGAGAGGGAGATGGAGAGGGAGAGGGAGGGTTAGAGGAAGAGAGAGGTAGAAATAGAGGTAGAGAGGATAGGGCGAGCTAGAGAACCATTCAGAATTATGATGTGAGATCAAGAGCACAACGAATGAGTTAGAAGAAACGGATAAAGAAGATTGGTTTCATAACCACATGATACGAAACAAAACAAAGATCAGGTGAAACCATTAATTGATCTTTGATCTTTGATCATTGATCTCTAAGGATGATTGCTCACCTGATGTGAGACTCCATCAATCTCCACGGGTATGACAAAGTCTGGATTCTTGACGGGCTGAAAGTAATCAGAGTTCATTCAATTCATTCATTCATTCAATGTTTTCATGAGAGAGAGGGGAGCACTTATTTAAAGACTATTTATTTGCAATCACACTAAGCGAAAGTCACGTTGATGAAGGGAGCGGGTGAAAGACACCAATATCATTAAAACACGCAATTAATAACTTTATTGATTTACATTACTTAATTTTCACTTTATTCCTTTCTCCAACCCTATGTTTGCATCTTATACTCAATTCATTCATTGAAACTCTATTCGAGTATTATTGCTCATAGTTCCTCTTTTACATTATCGATTATCGATCTATCATGGCATATCACTAATCAATATCGAGGATTACGGTAAGGCCAAAACACGGAAAATAATACGCCCCATATATAGTAAATCATATAATCCCATCAACAAGAAGCCCCAAGCCTTCAATCGGATCAACCATAAGCGTACCTTGAAACTGGAATGCACCAGTGTCTCATCCAGGTCAATGATCAGACACTTCCTATTCACGTCTCTCGTTTGCATCGGAGGCAGAAGCAGCTTCTCTATAGGTTGCTGAAAATGTTCATCTTTAATTTTTGGTCTCTCATACTATTGATTGATTGTTTGCTCTTTCCCGCACTCTCTCTCTCCCCTACCGTATCCTACCCTGACCTATCGTAAACTAACCTTTCTTCGTCCAATCAGTCCACTCTTCATAATCTCTTCAGCAGTGGGAGTTCGTCCTGGTCTCAGGACCAGATTGGCTATCAACCTGGACGGATCTTCTCTGACAGAGTATTCATCAAGGAACAATCTCCTCTCTCTATCTCCTCTATCTTCTCTTGATCGTCCTCTTGGATCCTTCATCGCTCCTCTTGACGATACTCGAGGTCTCGACGATGAAGTCGTTGGAATGACAATCCCCTCCCTCTGATGTCTATAGTACTCCAATGGTAGACGATGTACTGTAGTCGTGCGTGGACTACGGTAATCGTGATAAGACAGCGGAGACGAGGTTACGGTACGACCAGGGGCACCCGATCGATGGGTGGATGACGATCGATATTGGGTATGATTATGGTGGGAAGGGGAGGAGGAAGCAGAGGATGGTCTCCAGTCTAATTGACTATGATGACTCTGACTATGAGAAGACTTGGCTGGAGATGAAGAAACAGACTTTGATGCTGCTCCCGATGAACTTGTCCTTAGACTATGGGCGGGGCCTGGTGGAGCTGATGAGAAGTGGGCGGGGCTTAGATGAGGTGAGAAGTGGGCGGAACGATGATATTGATTGGATGATCGTTGCTGCTGCAGCTGACGTCCTCCTCCTCCTCCTCCAACGACAACGATGGTCGTAGGTCCGTACGAGGGAGGAGGAAGAGCGATTAGGGATGAACGAGCTATGATTGACACTGAAAGGAAGAGGGGATGAGATAGAGGAGATATCAGACGAGGAGATAGAGTGAACGATGAGAGAAAACGGAGAAGTGAGAGAGTAGAGACTAGAGCAGAGAACACGAGAGGGCAAGCCAGAAAACAGGCAACTTAAAGAGAAGAGATAGGGGGGGAATGAAGAGGATCAGACGACGAGATAGAGAAAGATAAAGAGAGATCAGTTGAGGATGAGGAGGTGGAGGCAGAGGTTCTATGGGGCAGGTAGGATAGATGAAGAGAAAGAATGTGAAGAGTGATGAGGAAGAAGAGGAATAGAAGAGATAGAGTCTATATCATAGAAGATGAAGGAGATCGACTGATAGATGGATGGATGAGAGAGAGAAGCACAAACGACTGATTGACTGACTAGAGAGAATGACGATGATGATGAGGAGCACTTAAAGGACGCATACCAATGACACGAAGAACTTTACTTATGACTGCAGGATTGAATGACTTGTGAGAATGAGACCTATTCCAATAGTAGATATAATACAGCATGCCAAAAATCAATCGGATGGAATTTGTCTGACTCTGAGGGATAATGGAAGGAGATGATAGAGAGAGATACAGAGGAGTGATGATATGACAATCGCTCACACGTCTGCTCTAGAATCGACCTTGACTTAACAACAATCAGATAGAACGACAGTGAATGATTACTTAACAATATATTCTCGTCACTAGAAGGATTGAAATCGACATAGCCAACCCGCGAGACCCAAATGGAGAGACAGTGAAACTAGGAATCGACAGGCGGACAATCAGCAACGTCTCTTATAAACCTTATAACCTTATAAGGCTTATAAATAAGGCTACACCTACTTCTAATGTCCCATGTTGTCTATCCTCTCCACGTGGTCTTTCTGTCAATCACACACAGCCATCCATACTAATTGCCCATCTATTATCTTCGTCTATCTGTCTCCCCTCTACTCATCATCATCATCATCCTGTTAGCCTTGTCCCGACTATGGAAACCTCCACCTACTTCACTCACAGCGCACCAAAGGATTCCAATCAAAGAGTTGGATGATCATCACGATCGGATAAATAAAAGATAACAAACCAATAGAATCTAAGCCTACACCACATCTAGTACCGCGGCGTGCACCGCGAGTCAGCTACCAGTCTACTACTAGCGTGTCTACTAGTTAACCACTAGGGAGCTTATATCAGACTAAGCCTAACACTAAGAGATGAACTACGACCGACATGTGTAGCCATAGTACATACATCGAGTACAAATGGAATGATAATGGATAGAGATAGAACAATTCTAATAGTACAATGAGGAAGAGCTGATGATAATGATGAGAGTGAAGAGTGAACACAAAGGACAGAGAAGAGAATGGACACAGTGAGAGAGAGAGAGACCACCCTACTTTGTATCTCTACCTCTCCCTCTCTCCTCTCACTCTACCTCTTTCTCTCCCTCTCCCTGTAGGTATCCCCTCCATCTAAGAGTGCACCCTCATCACTACATCTTATTCTCTCACTCCGAGAGTCAATCCGGTATTCACCCCGTCCCTTTACTCTCATGAGAGAGAGAGGGAGGAGAGGGAGAGGGAGAGAGGGAGAGGGAGGGGAGAGAGGGTGGAGAAAAAGAGAACGTGCTTGTCACTGATATGTTCATCTGATAGGACGTGAAGCGATAGAGGGAGAGAGGGAGAGAGATAAAGAAGAAGAATGGAGAGGTAGAGATCAAGAGGGAGAAAGGGAGAGAGGAAGAGAAAGAACAGCACAGTGGACACACCCTTCCTTATAGAGAGTGATCAAGAAAAATTTGATCAGTAAATGGAATGGACAGTCCAGTATGCGGTTTTCATTGATTGCTCAATCAATCGATACGGTCCATGTACAGTATACAACAAACTACTATAGTTCGTACAATACTAGTGTGGGAAACAAGCAGACAAGTTAGCAAGTTGAGTACGGAGAGAAAAGGAGAGGGAGAGGGAGAGAAGGAAGAGTAAAGGACCATCTACATACAATCAGTAGTTGACACAAGGAGTGACAAGGAGATGAGTAGCAGTAACAAACCGGTATACAGAATAGAAGAAGAGAGGGGAAAGAGGGACAGATAGATAGACGTCCAGAGTGTTCGTGAGATCAACATCTTCTATAGAAAAACAATATGTATATGATTTATGTGGTGTTAAAATCTTGTAAAAGTAGAAAAAAGTGGTGTTAATTTCTGATTGTAAAAGTAGTTGGAAAAGTAGTATGCCTTCGTAATTGACAAACTTTTACAGCAAAAATACCATTACGCGAGTGTTGGATTACTACTTTTCCAACTACTTTTACAATCAAAAAATTAACACTACTTTTACACTTTTCCATCTACTTTTACAAGATTCTAACACCGCATAAGAATATGACAAGCCCATGACCTTCTAGACTCATCGAGAAGGAACTATACTTGATAGAGGGAGAGAGAAACTAAAATCAGTCTCCTCCCTCTCCAAAGTTCTTCTTCTTCATCTTCCCCTTTGTCTCTTCTCCTGGATGGATGGCATCATTCCCATGAGGGACAAGAGGAGATGGAGACACGAAAAGAGTTTAAGAAGGAAAGAATAATAGAAAGAAGAATGAAGAAGATGAAGAGGAGAATGAGGAGGAAGCAAAACGTTGCCTCTCTCCTCTTCTTCCTCCTTTTTTTGATTCATCGCTCCATACGACGGTTTGTATCATATGTATATATGAATATAAGCAGCTGAGAAAGAGTTTACGGACTCTTATCTCCCTTTCCATCTCTCTCTCTCTCTCTCTCTCTCTCTCTCTCTCTCCCTCTCCATCTCTCTCTACCTTCCTCCCTCTTCCTCTTCCTCTCCCTCTCCATCTCTCTCTACCTTCCTCCCTCTCCCTCTTCCTCTTCCTCTCCCTCTCCATCTCTCTCTACCTTCCTCCCTCTCCATCTCTCTCTACCTTCCTCCCTCTCCCTCTTCCTCTTCCTCTCCCTCTCCATCTCTCTCTACCTTCCTCCCTCTCCCTCTCCCTCTTCCTCTCCCTCTCCATCTCTCTCTACCTTCCTCCCTCTCCCTCTTCCTCTTCCTCTCCCTCTCCATCTCTCTCTACCTTCCTCCCTCTCCCTCTCCATCTCTCTATACTCCCTCCCTCTCCCTTATCATCCTGATAAGCATAGATACAGCGTGTGACGATCACTGATCAATAGAGAGATCGAAAGGCATGATGATTTTTCAACGACAACATTTCAAAAATAGTCACTGATTACTGTAGCAATAACAGATTACTGTAGGAGCCGATTCCTGATATCGATCAATCGATATCAATCAATATTCCATTCAACAGTATATAGATAGGGTAATAAAAGGACACAACGATCGAGAGGGAGGAATAACGTCACAGTTATGATGGCTTTTCATTCCTATTCAACTTCTGTCTGTACTCTCTCCATTCAGTACACTCTCTCACTCAACCATCTCGAATGGTTTAAATGTTGTACTGAATAGAGGGAGAGAGAGAGAGAGAGAGAGAGAGAGAGAGAGGCATGAAAGAGGAGAGAGAATAACAACCATTGCATTGGCAGTTATGAGAAACGAGAATTGTGAATGAACGATTGAATGAATGGTTATAGATGAACAAGTACCGTAACCCCCCTCTCATCTATGACTACCATAGGCCGAATAGCTAGGTTATCGGTTTCCAAAATCCGGTCAGGTTTTTCGATTTTTGGCAAATTGGGCTCAAAAACCGGTCAGGTTTTTCGATTATTGTGAAATTTTGGCTCAATATCCAGTCACGTTTTTCGATTATTGTGAAATTTTGGCTCAAAATCCGGTCAGGCTCGGTACTTTGTAACATACTTTTCGACCTATGATGACTACCATAACCCAACTACCGTAATCTCTCCAATCTCTTCATTTCATTCTAAATACTAGATCTTACAGTAATCTTCATACATAATTCTATTAGATCCGCACCAAAAACTAATCGAAAAGTAAAGGACGAAATGGAAAATTGAAATGGAAAGAATGAATAATAGCTGTTTACTTCGAAACCAATCTATCAAGCGTTCGAAAAGGGAGCGGGAGAGGGAACTCTCGCCCACAAAATGAACGGGAAACGGAAATGAAGAGAGAGAGAGGTAGGGAAGAAGAGGGAGAGAGATAGGTAAAGAGAGGAATGAATAGGCAAACCGAATAAGGGAAGAGATATAACAAAGGATGAAGAGAAAGAAAGAAAGGAAAAATAACACCATTCACTCAATTCACACTCCAATCATCGTCTCCCTCTTTCTCTCCCTCTCCCTCTCCCTCTCCCTCTCCCTCTCCTTCTCATTCTCTCCCTCTCCTTCTCATTCTCTCCCCCTCCATCCTCTCTCGCTTCCACGTTGAGAGCAACGGAGAAGATAGACAGTCGAACAGTGGAGAAAGAGAAAGAAAGGGCGAACAGCGCCCATATACTATAACAAATATGCACAAAAACGTGGATATAGATATTGTCTGTCTCTTTCCTCGAGAAAAAGAATAGAATATAATAGAAATGATAGAAGAGAAAGACAGATACAATTACACAAATAGAGAGAACTTCTATGAGACATAGCACAGACGATGAAGAAGGTTTTACGTGTATATAACCTCTCCCTCTCCCTCTCCTTATGTCCCCCCTCTCCCTCGTGTAGGGCGAACACGTTCAAATACAACAATAATAATAATAATCGGATCATACTTTTGAACATGAGTCAGAGAGAGAGAGAGAGGAGCGATTAGAATGAAAGAAAAATGATAGAAAAGAGAGAACACGATTGACAATCAGTGATTGGAACGACACGAAGGACGGTCAGATTGTGAATACAAAGAAGAAGAAGGGGGAGAGAGAGAGAAAAAAAAGAAAAGAGAGGGAAATAGAGAGGGAGAGGGAGAGAGAGAAGAGAAGAGACATAGACTAGAGAGATAGATACAAGTACTATAAAGTGTAGAGAACGATAGGAGAAAAACAACTGAGTTATGCATGGAGAGAGATGAAGGGAAAAGGGAGAGAGGATTACTCAGAGATTGGAATGATGATTGAATGTTTGAGAAGAAAGTGATGAAGGGGAGTAGAGAGGGACAGACAGATAGAGAGGGGGGGGGGAGATAGAGTAACACAAAAGTTAGAGAGAGAGAGAGGAGTAGAGAATAAAAAGAAGATAGTGGACGAAGGTGTCCGAGTGTCATAACAACACACACAACACAATTGCGTGATGATGATTAATAGGTAGAGGAGGAAGAAGAAGAAACATTGAGAGGTAGAGGTAGAGGGAGGATATCAAAGAGAGGTTGAGCATTCTACAGATTCCATACGAGGATATAGAGGAAGATTCAGTATAGATCAGTGTTAACAAAGGGCATATAAAAAGTGAATGAGATTCATCCCCCTCATCCCTCTCAATCATTCACTGACAACCACACCATTCATTCATCTTTATCTCTACCTCTCCCTCTCTCTTTCTTATCACTTCTAATCACTCACATAACTCATGTATGAAGCAATACGAATCAGCTGATTGAGAAATAGAGATCAAAGATCAAAAGACCAAAGATCAAACCCCCCTACCGTATCCTTATGAGTTAGTCAGATAAGGAGGCCTTCACCATCACTTAGAACTTCCTTCCCCCTATATCCCATCTTCTTCCCCTCCTTACGCCTTCTTCTTCGTCTCCTCGTAAAAACACTCAACATTCAATTAGAAATTGGCAAAAGCTAACCAAGACACGAGTGTGGAGAGGGAGAGGGGGATAGTTCCCTTAGTAGATCCAAATTAGTCTTGAAGAAAACAATGATGATAGAGGTACAACGAGAGAAAGAAAGTAAGACCGAAAAGAAGAAGAAGTAGAAGAATAATGAGAGTGTGTTATCTACTTGTAGAGGAGACGAAGAAGTAGAAGAATACACAGTTACAGATTGATTGAGAGAACAAGAGGTAGACGACGTCATAGAGAGGGAGAGATAGAGGGAGAGGTAGAGGGGGAGGGAGAAGTTGGGACAGAAGGAGAGGTAGAGGGAGAGGGAGAGACAGAAGGAGAGGTAGAGAGATGGAAAGGCGGGGGTTAAAGGGCAAATAAGTTTGCAAACACACACACACACATACAGATAGAAAGATACAAAAAGAAAGTAAAGTAAACTGTATGTGCCCCTTCTCCTCCCTCCAATCACATACAGATTCCTGTTCCTCACAGTATTTATCGTGGTGTAATCCATGACGACGAATACTAATGCGAGATAAGTCAGTGTATGTACAGAGAAAGTTCATGAGACAGGGCGACGTTTACTAACACCGTGGTGTGTGTTGTTATAATAGTTTGTATAGATGAGGAGGATAGAAGAGGACGAGAATAAACCGACGACTGTGAAAAATGACAGGAAAGGGGGAGGAGGAGATAGAGGGAGAGAGAACGAAAACGAAATTGGAATAGGCTTCTTCCCCTACACTCGTCTCTACCTTCCTCCTCTCATCTCGACGTCTATTCCATCTGAAGGATGGGGAAAAGGGAGAGGAACGTTCAGAGATAGAAGGATGGAGTGAAGTCATTGGGAGAGAAAGAGTTCATACTAGAGACAATGACAAATGTGGAGATACAGAAGACTCAGAGAAGGAAAGAGACGTGTAGGAGCACGAAGTGAGAAGTCTTATAGAATTGTTCTGGTGATCCATCCCCGTGGATGTTGAGCTAATCGTATCATTAATCATCTGACTCATGATAATGAATTGAATTGAGGAGTATGAAGAAGTAGGAGATAGAGAAAGAGGAATAGAGGAAGGTGTAGAGATAGAGAGAGAGGTACATGGATGACTAATCTCCAATCATATTCAATCACTTCCATTTATACTGCATATCAACCGTAAACACTCCGATAATATTGATGGGAGTGGGGGTGGGGTATGAAGCATCATGCAAAACATTCGAATTATCTCTGAATTAGAATGACTCGTCGTATTAACGATGACTGCACACTACTAGTAGAAAGAGAGTCAGTCAGTCAACACAACTCATCGCTTATAGACACACAATATTATCTCCGGCTGTATCATAATTATCAAAGCGGACCAGGCTTTTGCGGTACAAAAATTACCGAAAACGGAAATATACTGAAATTATTTCTCGGAAAATTCGGAAAATACTCAAAAAATGAATTGCAGCACGAAGACAAGACGAAGGAGGCCCTTCATGTGCACACTACATAGAGAATGTACATCATTTATAGATCGGTCTCACTCACTATTCGAGAAGGGGGATGAATAAAGATGATGAAGAAGATGATGAGAGGGACACTAATAGATGCTTTTGGGCAATAGAGATATAGATAGATCCTAGAGGGATAAAGAAAGAGAGACTGATATTCAGTCTCACACAGTATCATCGAACATAGTAAAGATTGAATGGAATGAAGAAAGAGAAATATGATGATGAAGGAAGAAGAAGAATAAGAAGAAGGGTTAGAAAAGTGGTAGAGAAAGACGGTTTGTCAAATATACGAGAAAGATGAGAGAGAGAGAAACTGACTGACTCTCGCTCGATACGAGTACGGATGGATACAAAAGAGAGGAGACTGTTGGGGGAGGGAGAGGGAGAGGGAGAGGGAGAGGGAGAGAGGGAGAGGGAGAGATTAGTCCAAGTTCTACTCCCCGTCGTCAATTCCTTAAAATGAAGGGACAGTCAATAACAACAACAATTCCGTCACAGAGCACAGAGAGGAAGAAGAAGACTAATATAGAAAGAATTTGAAGGATACCGTAGTTCGATCATCCATCACTTCTATCACCTTTTCTTTATGTTTCTGATAGATTTGATAAGCATGCATTCATAACAATCAACCATCCTTGTATCAAACAGAGACCATAGTTACTCCCTGCTCCCCTATCCATCCACTCAGGACCCCAGGAATGTTCCTTCAAAATACGAGATAGAGAAGTACTCAGAAGAACGTAGTTTGACGTCACGTCTGTATCCCTCTACTCAAGTTCTTCAATGAAGAAAAGAGGAGGAAATGAGAAGGAAGAGGAAGGAAGAGAAAAGAGCATTCCTGAAGGGAGAGGGAGAGATTCAAGAGGGAGGGGAGTCTGAAGATAGAGAAGATAGAAGATAGATGAAAAGAGAATAATAAGTAGAAGAAGCAGAGGTTCAAGAAGAGATAAAATATGAAGAAAAAGAAAAAGAAAAAAGGAGAAAAGGGATAAAGTTCATATCTTTCTCCTCATCATGTGCACAACGACAACTGTTCAATCTTTATCTCTTCCTCTCCTTCCACCGGAAGCAAGAAAGGACAGAGTGGTTTCAGAGATCATCAACTGATCAAGGAGGTAAGAGCGAACAGAAGATGCACCATCACAAGTAGTACAATGGGTGCAGATGATGGAAGAGGCCACTCACTCTCATTTGTCATAACTGACAAATATTTACGAAATGAAGAAGATGATTTATAAGAATAGGCTCTGATGTGCATGTTGAATATGATGTTTACAATGATAGAAGATTATTATGAATAAGAAGAAAAGGAGACACCTTTACAGTAGTGTATCGCATTGATCAATGATCAATCGATAATAACAGCTACCGTTTGATAGAAATATCTTGATCACCATTCTTCCTACTTTTTTCCTTCTTTATATCGAATGTATTGGTATTGTATTCATCATCACCCTGTCAGTGAGTAATACAAGAGGAAGAAGATTAGAGGGAGAGAGGAAGAGGAAAAGAATAAAAGAGAGAAAAAATAAGAAGAAGAGGACGAAGTGATTCGTCATGATTCTCTATTCGTGAAACAAAAAAAGAGAATACGACAAAACATAAAATTTGAAGGAGAATAAAATATTCCTTTGCAAAGGAGCAAAACGAACTATTCTCCCAAGTGAAGAAGAACAATGAAGTGAGAGAAGGAATGAAGCGGAAAGAGGAAGAAGAAAGAGGATGAAGCAATCTCTCCGTTCTTCTGCCATACTCTATTATGTCTGTCTACCTATAAAGGGAGAGGGAGAGATACACGCATATGAAAGTGAGAGGTAGAGATCAACCGAGTGAAACACCCTCTAACCCCATGCTGTTCCCCCTTCATCCTAACTTCTTCTTCTTCTTCTTCTCTTTTTTTGCAACATTCACCTCTCTTTGCTAAACAAGCATAAGAATTGAATGTATAGAGAGAGAGGCAAAGCGGGTAGGAAAACTTTCAAGGATGAAAACGATGATGAAGAGGAGGAGGGCAGAAGTAGAAGTAGAAGTAAGAAGGAGCGAGAGGGAGAGGAAGAGCGACTCTCCTCCTTCTTCTCAACTCGTCAATCCGATCATACAATACAAACAATTTCATGTCGACTAAGATGATGAGGGGAGGGACTGAAGATGAATGAAGAGACTGGCAGACAGACAGAGATAGCGGGTAGATCAACGAGAGATAGACTTGAAAAAAACTAACAGATGACAAACTGTATTCTGATGAACCGCAAAGTCGTGTTAAGTACGACGAGATGTCAGAGAATATAGAGAAACAAAGAGAGAGAGAGAAGAGATCATGAGAGAGTTCAGACAGTTAGACAGTCAGAGAATAAGAATAACCTCATATACTCAACTCTCATTCATACCCAAACATTCATCTATTCATCCAAAAAAGAGCATTGACTAAATATGAGAAGATGAGATGGAGACACTTGAGAGACACCTATTGAGTAATCATCATCATACATCACAAATATAGAAACTATCTCTCCCTCTAATCCCCCCTCTCCCTCTCAATCTTCATCTCTCCCTCTCCATCCCTGCCACTCTGAATCATCATCACTGAACACACATTCACTACACGGACTCGTCCATGACGGCATCGTTTCACATTATGAAACTCTATACAGTCAGTAGGAGTAGTAGAAGAAGAGAAGAGATGAGGGTATCTGACACTCATTCTCAGAGAAACAAAAAGATATGATCAATCACGTAGAGATCAGTAGAAGAGTGTGAAGGGGGGGGGGTTCTCCTCATCTTGTTCAGTTAGACATATCACAATAGAGGGGGACGACGTCTAGTTGAGTAGTGTGACCATCAGAACGGACAATGACCACACAGGGAGAGAGGAAGAAAGAAGAGGGAGGGAGAAGTGGACAGTGATCACTAACAAGCATCGTCCATGAGAGAAGATCCACGCCACGAATAGAATGGAGATACGTGAATGAGAGGGACACACAATGTACTACAATATGAACGAGGGGGAGATTGTAGATGTGAATACTCACACACGGTACCAGTAAGGGGAGGAGGGATTTACTCAATTATGTATCCCCCCCCCCCTCATCGGAACCGCAGCAGGGTTCAGTATCAGTGCAGATTCAGTGTGAGGATGAGAGAATTGTCATGAATAAAAGTGACGGAGAAGAAGAATTCACGAATTCATGACCAATTCATTCATTAAACATTGAAGAGACGGAGATCGAAATAGATGAGAGAGAGGGGGAGAGGGAGGATTCTGGAGAAGAAGAAGAAGATGGATACGGGAAACGTAGATCGACCAAATGATGATGATAGAATCAAATAGAAATAGAGAGATGAAAGAATGAGAAGAGGAAGAAGAATACCTTCCCATTCTCTCTCTCGATTCTCTTTCTTGAAACGAAACGAAATGGTCATTAGAGGAGGAGGAAAGAGGGACAGAGGGAGAGGGAAAGAGAGGGAGAGACGGAGATGCGTGGGAACACACCTAAAGAAGGAGAGAGATAGTTAAATTCGGAGAGGTAGAGTAACAAAAGGAGAAGAGATAAAGAGGCAAATGGTTAGATGGAGAAAAGGGGACGAGTACAATACATTTGATTCATTCATTCATTTCGAGACTACACAATACCTCTAACTCTATTCCTCCTCCCTCTCCCTCTTCCTCCCTCTACCTCAACCTCTTCTTTCTCCCTCTTCCTCCTCCCCCTCCTCCTTTCCACATCATTCTACTTCTACATCTTTCTCGGTTTGATTGATAAATAACAGGGGCAGTCTCACTCCTAAATACAATATATTCTAGACCATTTCTCTCCTTTTCTCCAAATGGCAATTCGTCACTCGAACCAAGCCAATATCTAGAACATAACGCCTACCGTACTCTATCTCCCTGTTTCAGGGTAGGGAAAGATACTAATCAAGGAATAACGTAGTCAATCCCAGAATCAGGGGGGTGGAAGTCAATAGTGCAATGGTTACAGTATACCGCACACAGTGGACAGTTGATTCATCGTATTTATAATATTATAATAATAATAATACAATGCGAGTGTGATCACAAAAAGCAATAAATGGGAGAAAAGCAATATCCATCACTACAACAGTTATGATAGATTCTCTCCCTCTCTCTCTCTCTCTCTCTCTCTCTCTCTCTCTCTCCTCTTATACTTCTATCATTCATGATATGAAGAATACGACGACACCGTGCATGATACGGCCCGTATCCCATTCAATACTGTTATGGGCGTGGGAGTGAACCGGGAGAAGAGAGAGAAGCCTCTCCCCCTCAGACCATCATAAGACCCCCTCCATACAATACAGTACAATAGAATCAATCCCCCTCCTATCAATATACAATACATGAGAACGGGGATAGGGGATGGAGAGATGAGAGGTAGACAACGATGGATCTAATCATAGACGGATTTGGATAAGCACCAGCACTTCACATAAAAAGAGTTTAAGATGAAATGAGAGGAGAGGAACGGGAACGGTGCGGGTGGGAGAGGGAACATGTCCTCTCTTGAATAGATAAGAAGGACATACGGATATACAAAGAAAAAGGACGATAGGATATGAGAAATATATCCGAGATCCATATGGAACCGCTGATCCAATCTCTTGTTATTATTGGTACCACTTCGCCTTGTATATGATATGGGAACGAGAAGAGAACGGAATGGAGAACGAGATCGAAAAGGGCAAAACAACAAGAAGATATGAGCGAGGTGGTGGTGGATGAAAGACAAGAGTGAGAGCTTGTACTTTAACAATATCCACAATCTATGGTCAATGGTCGAATGAATGGGGATTACTGTAATGAAGGGGAATTACTGTGGTTAAGGGGATTACTGTAGTTAAGGGGATTACTGTAAGTGTAAGAAAAAGAAGACAGACAGACCCCATGGTACCAGAACCATAGACAGTCAATAACTTTCTCTCTTCTCCCATTCCATTTCCATACCTCATCAGACCATCTCTCATCCTCCCTTCCCATCTAAATACTCTAAAGACTGCAAAGACTATGTGCGTGCTGTCAACTTTCTCTAGATTCCGTTCTCCTTTCCTCTTCTTCTCTCTTTCTTTTTCTCATTCTGTCGTTGCCATGCCCGAGAGAAAGTTGTTTAGGCCCCGATGTTGACGGTCTCATGGATGAGAAAAGAAGAAGGAGAGGGAGATGGAGAGGGAGAGGGAGAGGGAGAGGGAGAGGGAGAGGGAGAGGGAGAGGAAGAGGGATAAAGAGATAGAGGGAGAAAGAATTATGAAAAGAGACTGCGGTAGAACGAAGAATAAGGCTAGAAGTTAAATAAGAAGGAAAAAGGAGAGTCAATGGATTCTTTCTATCAAAGGAATTAAGGAGAGAAGAAGAAGAAGAAAGAATTGATTGTGGAGATATGAAAAGGAGTGGGAGACTGAATGGAGACTTACACGAGGACAATAACAACAATAAGGGAAGGGAGAGAATGAGAGGGAGAGAAAGAGATATAGATAGATAGAGAGAATGAATGTAAAGAAACCTATATTAGACCAAACCCAACAAAAGAGATAGATAGAGAAAATGACAAAAAAAGCAGAGAAAAAATGACAATGAACCGATGCACAACTAAAAACTAATCAATAACAATTTCAAATGTAAATAAATTCACTCTACGTTTGTTACGTGCTATATTCAATAATATTATTAAAATTCACATGACACACATAAATCAAACCTGAAATTAATTATAAAAAATAATAAAACCCCCTGAGAAAATTACCAAGCTCTCTCACTATACATATCATTTATGTTGAGATTCCTTATAATGAAAAATGTCGATCAATAAATCGATAAAAATACCGTACCTTGTACGCTCCCGGCGAGACCACAATCTCCGCCTGAGGATACGGTAGTGCGCCGTTGAGGCCGGTCTTTTGGGCTGAAAAGTAATGACGATAATTATCGAATGGCTACTAGTTGCAAATCAATAAAAAATACTTCATTAAAGATCCCGTACTAATTTAAAACTCTCCGATCTTGCAACGCCCTCTCGCTTGCTTTGTCTACGAGAGAGTGTTGCCAGTGCGCAGAGACATTTAGCTCGGGGTGTGCCTTTAAAAAGACATATATATTTATTTACAAATCCTAATACGATTTGGCAGAATGTCAAAGGTAACTCCAAATTCGAGTATATGTATAATCTATTTTCGAATTGATCTCTCACACATCACATCACAGGAAAAAAAATTGAGTGATCAGCCAGAGAAGAAACGTTGATTCAACGGGTATACTTTCATTGTGGAAAGAGAGAATGAGATGACACTATAGATCGATCGATATTTCTATCAGTACTAAAGTGCTAATATCTACTTCCAAATGAGAGTCACTAATCTAAAATTCCTCTATTTGAACGGGTTCAAGCAGCATATCTCTGAACAATTTGGCCTGATCAGCTAAAGATGAAACATTGATTCAACGGCCACTCTCTCATTTCAGAAAGGGGAAATTGTTCTCTTTCAATCAGAACCCATTAACCTTCATATCAATCTCGATCAGCCTCATGATTTTAAAATTAAATATATAATTAATTAATTGATTAAAATAATATAATAAATGGCGTACCATCTCCATTCTGCGTGATCTGTGTGATGGGATTGGATGAGAGTGATTGAGGCGGCAGTGATGAACCATTCGACGGTGGTTTAGTGATCTATAAATCGATCAAATGAATCATATTGAATCATAATCACAAGTGATCACGGAGAATCAATTAATATTCAATTCATAAAATTTCTGATCTATTCAAATTCATGAAAAAAATAGAAAAAGCGAAAGATGAGCTCTACCAACTACTAAATATAGCTCTCACCTGTGTGATCGGACTTGGTCCAGGTACGGTAGTCGACACTATCGCACTGCCATTCTGTTTCTTCTGTTGCTGCAGTTGTTGTTGTTGCTGTTGCTGTTGTTGTTGTTGTTGTTGTTGTTGTATCTGCCCTGGGGCCATCCCTCCTCCTCCTCCTCCCTTTGTTTTGGTTCCATTTGCCGTTGATGATGGCGCTTTTGTTGGTTCGCCTTCTGAAACACAAATGACTCTAGCTAACACTTATTCATTAACTACAGTACACCGAGAACGTTGAGCATATTGACAATTGTCGATCTTGTTTTATTTTACTATTATATAATGAGGTCGATAAATTAAATCAATAAATTAATTAAATTTTTAATTAATGAAAATTCAGCAAATGATGAGAATGAAATCACCCGACTTTCGAGCGTTTTGCAAGAATCGCGAAACCAAAATCACGCATGATGTAAAACACAAGCATTGACCACTACCTCCTACATCACCCCTTCTTATCCTCATTCGTTTCGGATACAAAAATACAAGTTTAGTATAGTACAGTTTAAAAAATATATTAAAAAAGAATAAATGGCTGTCGAGTTCTACAAGGCCGAGAGCACTCCTTTCTTTAGAGAGCATAAACATAAACGAAAATGGCTAAAAAAATGATTTAAATAAACTAAAAGTGGGTCGTACCTTGACTGTTTCTCTGTGGAGTAATACAACAGCAAATGGTCTGCATGAATCTTCCCCATCGTCGTGGTTTCCGTGATGGATTCGATGTTGACTGTCGAGGTGGAGTCCCTCGAGGTGCTACCACTCCTTTGTCACCTTAATACAATATTGTTCGCAAAAAAGGAATACTAATAATATTTTTGATTACTGTATCAGACCCATTTATTCAGGCTAATCACACTGCTCATCCGTTCTATTCTTTCGAGCGTAACATGAGGATTACTGTGACCGATTTCGTCGTTTTTTGCCCCAATGCTCTTTACGGCCCAACCGCTCCGTAATCTCTGATCGATATCCATCCCCTTCTCCTCCAACTATCACTCTATCCAAACAAACGAACACCCTATTGTATCTCTTTATCACTCTATCCCCCCCCCCCCCCTCCATATCACTCCCTTACAGAACAACCAGTTACATGCACATCCACAAGACAAAGCAACAACCATATATGGATGGATATTACTTTTATTACTGTAATAGGGCGTCTATACCCTATACCCGAATATACCGTATACCGCATACCCTGCAAAATCAAATACCCTAAGAGACAATATCCGAACAATAAATACCCCTTCGTCCTTGATCAATCGATAATTCCATCAAAACACTGCCTATCCATGAATACAGAGTTGTAAGATAGGATCAAATTTCCCACCCGTGTCTCCAATTCAAAACATTCCACTTTGGAGAGAGGGAGAGAGAGTTCCATCCACAACAACCTGTTCACTCACCAGACCAAAGATCAATTTGGAGGAGTGATGGAATAAATGAAAGAAGGAAGGAAAAAAGAGATAGAAAGAGAAGAAATCAGCTGGTTACAATCACAATTTCCACCATTCCCCTACTCTCTCCACCTTACTCTAACCACCTAACTCTCTCTCTCTCTCTCTCTCTCTCTCTCTCTCTCTCTCTCTCTCTCTCTCTTTCTCTGCACTCTCTCTCTCTGCACTCTCTCACTTCCGTTCACCCAATCTCGCAAGTGTTTGTTCTCTCATTGACGAGAAGAATGGGTAGATGAATGGATGGCAGAGGTGATGAAATGATAGAGAGAGTAGAGTGAGTGCGAAATACGCAAGTCGTTGAACCACGTATGCTCTCATACGTCAATTTCATCTGTGATCATCACCAGGGTACACACGCTCCTACCACAATATACCCTTTCACCAAAAACTGTTCCATACCTATCGTAACCCATCTTTTCATACTGTTCATATCAAGTTCCCCAACCCTGCTGTATCTCTTCCTTACCATATTTCTGCATCGCCATCGAGTTTGGCATCGTAGCTACCACAGTCGTCGTCTTCTGTGTACTAGTAGTAGACTTCTGTTGCTGTTGTTGTGAGGGTAGTGGTGGCAATATCGTCGTAGTCCTTGGTCTCTGCTGTTGTTGTTGTTCTCTGACCAATCTCTCTGCTTCTATCGTCCACACCCCTCCTCCTCCTCTCTGTTGTGGAGGTACCCCTCCACCAATGTTCCCATAGCCAGATCCTCCTCCTCCTCGTCCATCAACCACCATCACATTCTGCATGGTGGGCGGTCGACCCGTCGGTGTCCCTGCTCCACCTCCTCCTGTGCTCGGTGGGATCATCGATGAGCTTGTCGCCAGTTTGTATCCAATCGAGCCAGAGTGACCGGTACCCGTGGACGGAGCCTGATAACCGCCTCGATTGAGGCTATTGGATGATGTGGTTGTCGTGATGATCGTGCCATCCTCTCGTAACTTGGCCCTCGGTAGATTCTGATGGTAGACAGGAAGTGAGAGGGGAAAGGCTGGATTACGCTTCAATGATGGTGATCCATTGGCAATGAGAGCCGTCGATGAAGAGGATGTGATGGGAGAAGAGGCCGAATTAGGCAGACCACCATTCCGCACAGGACCGGAAGATCCGCCGTCCGTCTTGTAGAACGGATTGTTTGCCGGCGACCAGTACGCAGCTACTGCCGAAGGATCATTGGGATTCGTATTCGTCGTCGACGACGAGGTATTACGGTATCCGGCGGATGTGGTGTGGTGATGGTGGTGGTGAGGTTGTGCACTAGGGGGTACGGTAGTCTTCTGCCAGTAGTCAGCAGAAGATGCGGATGAGCTCATCAAATCAATCGATAATCAGATGATGATGATCTACTACTCGTAGATTGTGTGATTGAGAGACAGGCAACGGGGGCAGGAAGAGGCTGAAGAAGGTATACTGTAGGTATAGAGAACGAAAGACCAAAGATCAAAGATCACGAGAAACCGACAGATCGACACACGAAACACTATCAGTAATCAATGAGGTGTGGAGAGTTTACGAGTGATCAAATAGAATTTGACAAGGTCTGAGGAGAAGAATGAGAAAAAGATGATGAAGACGAAGAAGAGAAAGAGGAGAGGATAATGAAGATGAAGAGGGAGCGAAGAAGAGTGACAGACGAATGATCAGTCGAGAGAAGAATGATGAACGAAAAATGATGATCAAGAAGAAGTTTGGAAGGAGAGAAAAATAGGGAAAATGGAGTAAGATAGATAGAGTTAAAAGTATAGGTAGAAAGTAAGAGAGGAGCAAAATGATGAGAGAAGAGAAGAGTAGAAGAGAGATGGAGAGACAGAAAGAGATTTGGAGTGATCTCTCCGTGCAAATACCAAACGAACCCCAATCAAACAAAATAGAGAGGGAGGGAGGAACGTGATCATGAATATCAATTGATTCAATCGTTATTGGTTTTCGAACGCTTTTATAACACGAAGCTTCGGGGTAACTATGGCACAAAGGTGTATGGGGCCACTGGGACAATCATCATCCAGTGAAGAGATTGAATGATAATGACACGAGGAAGTGAGATAGATAGACAGAATATACAGAAGAATGATTGGAATAGTGGCAGGAACGAATAGAAGTTTGACTGTCTAGAACCTATCGTCGCCCTCTAACTACAAACATCTATTATTTTGCTTATTAATATATTACTATTGAGTGCATATGCGTGGTTTGCAAAATTCACTATTTGCTTTTTCAATTCATACGCTAGTTCAAAGATTAATTATGGGAGCAGCTCATATTTCAATACACAAAACAAAGGAGGAAGACGAAGATGATGATGATGAAGCATACACAATGACTGCACATCAAGTCAAGGGAACGCATCGTCTACAATATAACAAATAGAGAGTTCGATACAGAAATACGATACAGAAATAAAATGTTGATGGAAACATACAGACAGACAGTAGAATAATAATCAGAAATCAAAGAATTCTACCCAAGAGTAAGCAAAGAATGTCCCAGACAACGTTCTACCCACTTCAAGAGAATAAAGAACGAAAAAGAAGAAACCAGGGAAAGAAAGTAGACACCGGAGCCTCCCTCAAACTTTGGAGAGGAATGAAATCTAGAGTAGTAGTATGGGAAAAGGAAGAGGAGAAAGAAAGGCAAACCAGGAAAGAAAGAAAGAAAAGCTCTCGAACTTGAGCTTTGGCTTGAACTACTCTCCCATATCCCGTATCTCCATGTCTCGGAATGAAATGGAATAGAATCAAAAGTGTGCGAAGAGAATGGATTGAGGAGAAAGAAGGAATGGATATTGAGAAGAACAAGAACACGGCATGAGAGTGAATATACATAGGATATCTGTAGAGTGACACAAGTAAGCATAGATACAGAGACTATATAGACAAATGGATAGATGGAGAGGGACGAGGATAGAATATGGACACGACGAGTTGTACATGGGTAAATAATACAATTCCCATAGACTATATTTACGCTCCAGACATGTCACACGTGTTGAATATTAACAATAATGAGAGGGGAGGGGAGGTGGCATGACGAGCGGTCGTTCTAGAAGGATACAAATATGAATATCGTATAGGAGAATATAGAAATTAGGGTTAAAGTAAAGAAAGAATGGTTTTAAAGTAGGTTGTGTTAGAAAAGAAACTATGTAAAGACTTAATATGGAGTAGAGGGGATAATGGGAGTAAAGATAATCGTGAATGGATCCATGATGAAGATTCAAAGAGAAAATATAAAAATATGAACAAAAAAACGACTGCCACAAATCAGTCATCATGTCAAAAGGGAGAACGCTGTGATGGAAAGTGAATCAGACATACTGACAGAATGGAGAGAGGGAGATAGAGCGAGAGTGAGAGAACAAGCGAATATGAGAGAGCCCAGACAGTAAGATAGAGTAATCAGAGAGATAATGAGACAAATAACATACAGACAGAGAAATAACAGAGTGCCAAAGTTTTCTATCCTCGAGAAATACGAAAAACACTCTCATTCATCTTCCTCCCTCACACTCTCTGGTGAGAGTAATCTGACAATTAGAATCAATCAATCAATAAATCAATAATATCGATCGCTAGATCATCTACCGTATTCTCGCAACAATTCGGAGGAGTACGTACATAGGGCAAGTCTAGTGGAAATAAAACGAGAGGAAAAATAATTTTATTAAAACCCATTCTATAAAATAGAGTAGAAAGAAGCAAGAAGGGAGGAGAGGAAAAGAGAAATAAGAGAAAATAAAAGAAAGAGAGAAACAAAGTCATTCAATATTCCCAACATAGTAGAACATATCAAACAGGAGGCAAGTGAAAAACAAAAAAAATGGCCGAGCGTGTTGGAGAAAGAAAGGGGAGAGAGAGAGAGATGGAGAGGGAGAGAGAGAGGGAGATGGAGAGGGAGAGAGAGAGAGAGAGAGGGAGAGAAAAGTTGTCGAGTTGTAATACGCGACGATGGAGAGACAGGGGATAGATGATATTGAGAATGAAAGGAAGAGACAATGAAAGTATAGTAAAGAGGTAGGGAGAGAGGGAGAGAGATAAGCAAAGGTAGAGAGATATAGAGAGTATTGTACATTAACTAAATAGACATAGATCGAGAGTGAATAAAAGAGTAAGAGTGAAGAGTAAGCA